>OY740818.1:11453256-11625756 GCA_963514005.1 Raja brachyura
CCTGAATGATTAATTACTCAACCCAAACCAGAAACATGAAGCTTCATCAAGAAACCCCCTTATTGCTTTGCCTGTTCAAAGTTAGATCGAAATCGCAATTGAAATATCTAAACATTACATCGATTAGGGCGTACGGTAACATATTTCGCAATTCCACATCAACTTTACAAATGTATCTCAACGTCGCTTTTTGCACTAGAGCCTTAGAGATATTTAAAATTATAATCACAAAATGTTCTAGTCACTATATATATAAGTTACCGGATATTATTTTCCTTTGGCCTTTAATTAAACAATTTCACCTGGAACCAGGGTTGTTCTGGTTCTCAACGTTTGAACTAGTTTCTCAATTGGTTTGTCATCGTCACACAGCATGGAAACAGTCGCTTCGGCCAAACATGTCCATGCCGAACAAGATCCCCCATCTAAGCTGCTCCCATTTGACGGTGCTTGGCCCATATCCCTCTAAGCCTTTCCCGTCGACGTACCCTACCCAAGTGTCTTTTAAATGCTGCCACAATACCTGCATCGACCACCTTCTCTTGCAGCTTCTACCATGCGTCCTCTGAGTGAAAAGGTTGTCCCTTTCAGATCCTGCCCCTTCACGTCCATCGCGGCATAAACCTATGTGCTCTGTTTTTTTCCTATCCTGGGTAAAGACTTAGTGCATTCACCTTATCTACCCCGGTACACCTCTATAAGATCACTTGTCAGCCTCATGCGCTGTAAGGAAAAGAGTCCCAAAACTCTCACTGTCGCTCAGGTCCTCCTCGAGTCCAGGCGACACCCCCGTAAACTGTCTATCAATTAAACTCGAGAGCATTCACGCATGCCTTTGTCACACATTATTTACATGCCTTGGAAAACCGGTAACATCCCATATACAGACGAACATCGCCTTAGACCGGTTTTAATTAGCACTAGTGCCCGTCAGACGAGTCGAGCGCTCACACACACACCATTTCAGCACGGGGGTTACACAAAAAGCTGGAGAAACTCAGCGGGTGCAGCAGCATCCTGCTGCTGCACCCGCTGAGTTTCTCCAGCTTTTTGTGTAACCCTCGATTCTTCAGCATCTGCAGTTCCTTCTTTAACACCATTTCAGCACCACCACTCGTGCCTATTACTGGCCCGGAGGATTATTTGACCGCAGTTATAATGCAGCAATGTAATTACAGATGCAATTAGCAGTGTATCCCAATTGTCGTTAAAATCGGGTAAGCTAGATTCGTATGTGCAGGAGAAATTTCATGCGAACGATTTCTAAAGAACAATATTATATGACACGGAGATGGCAAAAGCCACGATCTCGAGAAACCTTTCGCAAATTTCCCCACGTTCAAGGAGCAGAGTTGTGGCTGCTGTCGGAAGATTACAGTTTCCATGACATGGACATTAATTAAACAAAAAACACCAGACCTTCAGTTGGTCCAAACTTAACAGGGTGTAAAACACAAAGTGCCGGAGGAAGTCAGCGGGTCAGGCAACACCTGGGGGGGGGGGGGGGGGGGGGGAGGGGGATCCGATGGTAGGACGGAGTGAGTGTTTTGGACGGGGGGATGCACAGCTGACATGTTAGCCGGGACCTTTCTTGAGTCAGTTTGCAGAAGGGTCCCGATCCTGTCGCGATGCTGCCTGACCCATTGCGTTGCACCAGCAGTTTGTGTTTTGCTCATGATCCAAGCAACTGGTCTTATTGTGTCTCCCGGCGTCATCGATTCTGTGTAAATTATTTCAAGTGGTCCATTAGACCGCAAGGCCACATTAGCATAAAATATTGGAGCGGAATGAGGCCATTGGGTCCATCGAATCTACTCCGCCACTGCATCATCATGTCTGATCTATTTCCCCCTCCCAACCCCATTTTCCAACTTTCTCCCCTTATTACACCCTTATTAATTAAGAACCTATCAATTTTCGCTTTAAAATTATCACCAATGTCTTGACCTCCACAGCCACCCGTGGCAGTGAATTCCACAGATTCAGCACTCTCATTTGGAAAACCTTGGTTAGACCACACTCGGCTCAGATCTGATGACGAAAAAGATTGAGGCACAAAGTCAAATCTAATCGAGGGAAATAACGTATTACACTCCTCTCCAGTGAAGACTTGGGCAAAATGATGAAAAATTCCCTCAGGGTAGAGAAGCCAGGAATATAATATAGTTAATCATAATTCCAACAAGAAATTCGAGGCAATGTTGTTTGCAACATCTCTGGAGAGAAGGAATGAGATTCTACAAAATTACTCCAGCATACTGTGTCTACCTTCGGTGTAAACCCGCATCTGCAGTTCCTTCCAACCCCCCCCCCCCCCCCCCCCCCCGGCACGTCATGATCCTTTTGGGAAGTGGCTGCGTTCCCTACGATGGATACCCAGGAGTCCACAAAGGTGAACATGTCATAATCTATCCTGAGGGACTGTCCAATAAGATCACAAGGGCCCAGCCACCAGTCCCAGTATAGTCCTGTTACTTTAGATGAACTCTGCAGTTGATCAGAGACCGGGGGATGGAGATTCTCTGCGATCCCCGTATCACCAGCCACACTCCCGCCTCATCTCCTCCAGGGGGTGCTCCGAGATCACTGGACGTGTCACCAATATCTACTCTCTCCAGCCGCATCCCCAGGCCTCCCCCAAAGGTATCAAGTGGCCTCTGCACAGTGCGTACACGATTGAAGCGAGAGTGCGGGACTCTTACAGCAAGTGAATCACCCAGCAGCGAGACCCCTCCAGTCTTTTACATCTTAATTCCACTCACAGAGGAAACATGCCAGCACTCGCACCCCACTACAATACACAGACAGCATCGCAATCAAATGGCATGCTCTAAAATTGTAATTATTTTTTGACTGGTGATCAATGAAAGTGGTAACCGATAGCCGGTAGCAAAAAACATTTACTCTTGCACAGTTCTAACGGGTCATTAATTGCAGGGACTCATAGCGGATGCATTTCTTTGCTCTAAACCAAATTCATGGCCATTTCTGCGCTGAAAAATAAAAAAATGGGGCATGTTCCCAATTTCCTTGCATCCCTTAACCCAATTTTTCCGTAATTTTAACACGAGCTCAATGTTGGGTTTTTTTGGGGGCAGATATTATGGATGATCTAAGCCTGGAGTCCCTTCGTGCACCCGAAACGCTTGTGTCCGGTGTGGAGACATAATGGACCAGTGACAGGCCTGGGGAAGCCTCGGCTTTCACGTGATGTTTAAACAAGGTTAGCGTTGCATATTAAAACCTATTAAAACTAGTCAAATTATGTGATTTTGAAATTGTGCTGCATCCTAACCCATCCAATTTGTCTCAAACGGATGACTTCCGGACCAGAAATTGTTTGCCCATGAGAAGGCTGAGGTTGAACATTTTCCTGATGAGGTCAATGCTGACGGTGTTTTGTTCCAGGCCTTCAATTGAACATCTGTGAAGGATGGTGATGCTGAATGTAGAACCAAAGCTACTCATGTTGGTGATGGAACCAAGGATGTCCAAGCTGAATGTAGAACCACTGCTGGTAGACAGACACAAAATATTACAGTAATGCAGTGGGTCAGGCAGCATCTCTGGAGAAAAGGAACCGATGACATTTTGGGTCAAGACCCTTCAGACTCACTTCTTTAAACTTCAGACCAGGTTTATTGCAAGCTGCTCACCTGATTACATTTAGTTGTAAATTCTGAATCATTTTCCATATTACAGGGATATTGGGATGAGATTGGAATTGACCAACTTTTTTGAGCGCATCATGAGATTGCAGCTTCTAAAGCATCAGCAAATAAATGTTATTAAACAAGTTGTAATAAACCAAATACATTTGTTCTTTACATGGAAAGAGATATTTGAAGTTAAAAACAGAAGTAACAATGTGACTCTACTTTTAGTTTTAAACGTCATTGAATCAAAGTCAGGGAAAGAAACCACTGCATCCTCTGCACCACTCCATGCATCTCCCTGTCCTCTCTCCACACACACATACACACAGACACACATACACATAGACACACGCATTCTGATCATTATGTGCAACTTGTGGGGTATTCTAGAATTAAGGACATTTTTAAGCAATCAGCTATTTAAGACTGAATTTCTTGTCTCAGTGGAATGTGGATATTTGGAGTTCTCTACTTCAGAGACCTCTAGATGCTGAATCATTAAAGTGTATCATTGGGCCGGCACGGTGGTGCAGCAGTAGATTTGCTGCCTTAAAGCGCCAAAGACCCAGGTTTGATCCTGACTACCAGTGCTGTTTATACAAAGTTTATATGTTCTCTGTATGACCACATAGGGTTTCTTTGGGTGTTCCGGTTTCCTCCTACACCCCAAAGATGCACAGGTTTGTATGTTAATTGGCTTTGGTAAATTTATAAGTTGTCCCTTGTGTGTAGGATAGTGTTAGTGCAGGGGGTGATTGTTGGTCAGCATGGACTCGGTGAGCCCAAAGGCCCTATTTCAATGCTATATCTCCAAAGTCTAAACTTTGAGGTCTACATTCAAGGTTGATACAGAGAAAATCTTGCACTGGAGGAAAATTCAGGAATAAATGATCAGGCAGGAAAATGGAGTTGAATCCAAGAGCAGATAATGAAATGACGTACGAGGCCGCAGGGGCCTTATGACCAATGCTTGTCCTTTTTCCTTTTGCCCTTATGGACATTTTCAGTGATTGAATGGCCAGATATGAATCATCTTTGGTGTATAATGCATTTCATAGTGGATTAAAATGGATCAGGAAAGCGTTCACATAATTTGTCTCAAATGTGTGTTGACTGAGACTTACCGGAGACCTGTGCCAGTTTGTTGCCATTAATCCCATGGGATTCCAAGAACAATACAGCGGCCAAGACATTGTGCAATTTCTACACAATGGTCGCATTTAGCATGCTGAGGACTAACTTCATGGTATTGTATCCTCCCCGTGAGCCCAGAGTCAGCGTGAATTGGAAGAGCCATTCACCCAAAGGACTAATTGGTCTCAGTGTAAAGTGGTGGTTGATGTTAGAGTTGGTATTCACACAGCACTATTGTGGCAAAGTTTAATCAGGCGGCATTATTGAGCGTCTCTGTGTTAATCCATGCAGAGATATGTCTGGCGGTGATAGTTACCTCCAGTATATGTGGTCAAGTATTAGGGGCGGCACAGTAGAGCAGTGGTAGAGTTGCTGCCTTATAATGCTTGCAGCACCAGAGACCCAGGTTCGATCCTGACTATGGGTGCTGTCTGTACGGAGTTTGTACGTTCTCCCCGTGACCATGTGGGTTTTCTCTGTGATCTTCGATTTCTTCCCACACTCCAAAGACATACAGGTATGTAGGTTAATTGGCTTGGTATAAATGTAAATTGTCCCCAGTGTGTGTAAGATTGTGTTAATGTGTGGGAATCGTTGGTTGGTGCAGACTCAGTATGCCAAAGAGCCTATCTCAGTGCTGAATCTCTAAACTAAACTAAACTAAACTAAACTGAACTGAAAGTAGCAAAATAAGTCAGTCATATTATATATTTTTTAAAGGCTTGAACTAGCAGTGATGGTCTATGTTGTTGCTTTAAACTTAAGGGCCTGTCTCACCAGCATGCAACTCTATGCGATGAATGCGATCAAACCGTCAGCGGGGGCCGCGCGGAGGTCGGGTGAGTGGCGCAACGCGGCGCAAAGTGAGGCGAACTTGGAGCGAAGTCCAAGGTAAGTTCGCCGGGACAGAGAGGGGCACACAGAGAGGGGCACCGAGGCACACACACACAGAGGGTCACGGAGGCACTTACAAATAGGTTCACAGAGGCATGATGTCTGGGCGGTGTGTAAATGTCGAGGCGACTGCGAGCCGACAAGCCGTTGCCGTGCGGAATTTTTGGACATAGTCGGTTTTTCGGAGCCCCGCGCGGTGTCGGGACGAACTCCGCACAATTCTGCACGGCTCCGGCGATCAAAGCGGGAACGGCCCCGCGACGCCGGACGGCTCAAGCGACCACGTTAGGTCGTGCTAATCGCATAGAGTTGCATGCTGGTGGGACAGGCCCTTTACACTCTGGAGAATAGAATATGTAATTTAGACCAACAGTTCAGTGCACTTCTGTACTGTCAGAAATGCCTACATTCAGATGGTGATCCATCTCGTCGGATTGGCGTAAATGACTTGCTATAAGTAATCAAAGAGGAGCTGGGAAGTGACTTTAATATTTGGGTCAACATTTCCCCACCCCACACTATTACAGCGTGGATGGAAATCAGGTGAACTGGATACCTTCATTCCTACTGCATGAGGATTTGCAATGTACTGTTAGGTGAATATATTTACTACACCCACCACTTCATTGACCTCACTTCATTGATTGTAAAGTATATTGAGGCTTCTGTTAGTTCTATATGTAATAACTTACCGTCAGTTATTCTTTATTTCCATTTTGTGGTTCTTCCCTTGTCTGCCTTATCTCCACTTCTCTTTGAACTTTTTCCTCTTGAGAAGCTAGAATTTTTGTTGGACTTTGTCTAGGAGCCTTCTAAACCAATTCCAACAGTGTGCCCTAAATGCCGCTTAAATTAAAAAATTGTAACTGTTCTAACATCTCCTTTGGCATTGAGTTCCTGATACCAACCATATTTCATGTAAAAAACGCTCTTTAAATCGCCTTTAAAACTCCTCATCTTAAACCTGTGGCTGCCTGCTTTTGGTACCTATACCAGGTGAAAAAGATCTAACTATCTGCCATGTCTATATCTCTGATAATATTATATACTGTTAATTCACAACTCATCCATCTTCACTCGCAGAAAAATAAGTTTAGCCCATCCA
Organism: Raja brachyura; assembly: GCA_963514005.1. The sequence goes on from OY740818.1 coordinate 11,460,046, forward strand.
ATCTCTCCCCTGAACTAAACTCCCCCAAACCAGACAACAGTCTGAAGAAGAGTTCCGAGCCAAAATTTCACCTATTCCTTTTCTCTAGAGATGCTACCTGCTCTGTTGAGTTACTTCAGCACTTTAAAGTCTATCTTCGGTATAAACCAGAGTCTGCAGTTCCTTCTTACACAACATGCTGGTGAATCTCTTCCACATCCTCTCCAATGCAACCACATACCTTCACTAACGTGTCACCCAGAAATGCATACAATGAATTTGAGTGAGTATGAAATTGTATCCAGATCACTAGTCTAGTGCCTTGGATACTATTTCACATTCCAAAGACGTACAGGTTTGTAGGTTAATTGACTTGGTATAAATGTAAATTGTCCCAAGTGGGTGTAGGATAGTGTTGATCAACGATAGGGGGGATCGCTGGTCGGCGCGGACACGGTGGGCCAAAGGGCCCTGTCCATGCTGTATCTCTAAACTAAACTACACTCCCTGCATTTGTGAAATTGTACAGACTTGCAATTTCAGCAAAAATTGATTAATACCGTGACGTTTTAAAGCTATAGTGTGCCAGTCTAGAAATGACACATGGTCAACATTTTAATTTGCTGCTTTCTAAGAGACTTCACGATCTGGGCTTTTATTACACAAGGGCTGGGCCTTCATTGGGGGACTGGTCAAGGCCATGATTGTGGACGGGCTATTTAAGCATTTTCACAATTTCACACCTCTGACTTCTTCAAATCCACATATAAATGCACTTTTGAGCACTGCCATTGGATAGGACCCATGAATAAGATCTTTGTCCAGTTTCTCCCCCATCAGTAGCGCAGGAGTGCAAAGGCAAACAGCAGCAACTCTCCTGAGAAAAGTCATTTAGAGTATAGACCCGAGATTTTGCAACCATGTACATACTGGACATCAGAAATTTAACATATCAATTTTTAAAAGGAAATTATTAAAGCGGATGTTTCTGAACATCCTTTTACTTTGTGCAACTTCCAGCATTTTATATAATTTTCCACGATTTATTTTGGAAATCTGCAGGACTTATTTTTAGTATTATGTTTATTGAACTGGCTATTTGTAGATTTTGCAATGTTCAATAATCTGTTTAAACAAACATTGGTCTCATTCTATACTCGCTCATTCTATACATTTTTCAAGGAAATTCAGTAACTCTCCTAAAATGTCAAAGTTAATGAGTCAAAAATAAACTGGTCTCATTTATATAAATATTATTCACATTGTGTGTTGTTATTCTGTTCTGGTCACTGGAAGCCTAAAATACGCATCTAATTGGTGCCTAGGTTAATTTCAAGCGCCTAAAAATAAAATTATATATAAATAGCTTAATATTTACATAATACAGTGGAAGACAGTCTCATACCCAAACTGTAAGAACAATCAAAAATCATCAGGAACCAATAGGTATGGAATTATAAGTGTATGAAAGGATATTGGCAGATAGTACCATTCAACACCAAACATTGCTAACTTTGCCCTTCTCGAATCACAGCAGGTTGAACTTTGGTTTAATTTTAGTTGAGGGATGGGGGTGGGAGATTGCAACCTTCACGTGGTCCGCCGTGTTTCGACTAATGCAATCAACCCGACATGCACAATCAAATAAGATCAAATAGACAAGTTGTCCGACAACTTTAGGTTGTGCACTCCATACGCAAGAAGAAGAAGAGGTTGAGGGACATAGCAGGGAAACAGGATATTCGGCCCATTGAGTTCACACCAACCATCGTTCACCCATTAAATCTAGTTTTATGTTATCCGGTGGGCGGCGCGACTCTCGTCGCAGGAGTCTCTGCAGTCCGTCTGTCTTTTTTAATTTTTTGTCTTGTTTGAGTGTAGTTATAGTGGGTTTTTTTTGCTGGGTATGTGTGTGGGAGGGGGGCTTGGTGGGGGAAACTTTTAAAATGTTTTCCCTGTACGGAGGACCCAACCTTTTCTCTGTCGGGTCTCCGTTGTCGTCGGGGCCTAGCACCGTGGAGCGGCCTCCAACCGGAACGACCTGGGGGCTCCAGTCGCGGAGCCAGCGGACTACTCACCATCGTGGAGCTGGTCGAGTTCGGAACGGGAGGAGCTGTGGTGGCGCGCTGCTGCAGCCCGACCTCGGAGGCTCCAGCTGCAGGCCGGTGGACAGTAACACCGGGAGCTTGCGGGTCCCTGGTGGGAGACCGCTTTTCGGAGCTCCCGCGGCAGCAACTTCTCCCTCCGCGGGAGAAGTATTGAAAATGTATTGAAAATGACCTGGAGCGGGGCCTTACATCGCCCGGCGCGCCTTTAATGGCCGCGGGACTTACTAGCGCCCGCCGGGGGCTTTAACATCAAGATCCGGAGTGCGGTCTTGCATTCCCGGGTGTGGCCTTAATGGCTGTGGGACTTATTTACCATCGCCCACCAGGCGGCTTTGACTTTGACTTTGACATAGGGAGGAGAATGGGGAGTGCAGGGGAGTGATAAGACTTTGCCTTCCATCACAGTGAGGAGGAGATTCGCTGTGATTAATGTTTGTGTAGATTGTGTTGTGTCTTGGTTCTTTTCTTGTTTGTATCACTGCAGAAACTAAAATGACTGCAGAAACGGTATTGTATTGTATCCTACTTTCTCATCCACTCCCTACACACCAGGGGCTATTTTATAGAGACCAATTAACCTACCACACGATGAATTACCACATATCTTTGGGATGTGGGAGGAAACTGGAGCATCTGGAGGAAACTCAAGCAGTCCCAGGGAGACCATGCAAACTCCACATAGACAGCAGCCAAGGTCAGGTGAACCCAGGTGTCTGGCGCTCTGAGGCAGCAGCTCTACCAGCTGCATCACTGTACCATCCTAAATTAATTAAGTTAAATTTTATTACAAATGAAATGTATTGTTTTATATTAAAAAATATGTCAGCTAGTTGTGACTAAGACATTGATCCACGCATGCTGTGGAATCCAATTGCAGTAGAGAGATTACCAACCACACTGAACAAAGCTGCAAATGAGCTGCTGGTTTCCAGAAGACTTATCAAGACCAGCACTCAGAGTGAGGTGATACAAATCCTGCACCAATCATTGATCTAGTGGAACGCCGAATGGATTGGAAAATGAAATCCAGCCTCTCTAATGTTCTTACCATTAACTCGTTCAAGAAGGAACTGCAGATGCTGGAAAATCATGACCATTAACTCTATTGCTTTGTAATATTAACAACGTTGGAATTTGAAGACAATTAAAAGCTAACTACATATAGCAAATATTCCATTGAAATAAAAAATATATATTTCCTGATAAAGAAGCCTAGCAATCAATGAAAAGCTTGAACATGTATTATTTTAATGAATAGCATCACGAGTGGATCACAAACATCTACCAATCAAATGATGAAAGTAAATTGAAAGGAATGCTGCAAATCTGTTGTGAAAATTATTTCATCCTCTTGTCTTTCTTCATTGGTTTCAGTATCAGCTGCAATTAACGTATGTTACCTGGGTTAAAAATCATTCTCGGACATCACAAAAAATACCCGCAGAGAAGATTCTTCTGTTTGAGATTCTTCTTAGTGATTTCCCATCTCAGAGGTCCATGGCTTAACTACTTTTTAGACTTAGACTTTCGAGATATATAGTAGCGAATGGTTGCAAAACAAGGTTGACCTGTCATTGAGTGTGCCAAGACTTGCAGTTTGATATTCAACGTCTTCTGCATTCAGGTTATGATTGAATATTATATAGACGTAAGTGTCAGTAAAATCGTAGTCAAACCATTTAAGGGAATGTCAGCTTAAGGAAAGAATTAATAGAATAAGATATGAACTCCAAGATTTAAAAAAAAGGTAATTCTTAATAGTGTGCAGCAGCTAATCTTGCTATGGGGAAAGTAGAAATAAAGCAAATACAATATAACTGAAGAGAAACTAACAAATAGAAAGGTTTGACACAAAATCTGGAGTTACTTTGCGAGACAGACAGCATCTCTGGAGAGAAGAAATGGGCAACATTTTGGGTCGAGACCCTTCTTCAAACTGCATGAGGAAAGGTCTTGACCCAAAACATCATCCATTCCAAGTATTTTAGTTATGTGTGGGTACTCGTGCTATCGGAGTATACGGTAGCGAAAGACCAATGTGTGGACTTCCAGCAGTGATAATGAATTAAGCTCCCATCTACTCTCTGATTTGGTTTTAGAGATGAATGTTTTAGGGAATGATAAAATAAGCTGAGAAATTATCCTTGTGTTCATGCTAGTATTTATCCTCTCAATCAACATTACAGAAACAATCAGGCTATCTCACCACATTGCGGGTATCACACTTCTATTTGAGACCCACCCGTCGCTCCCCTTGACTCTTCAGTTAGTCAACATCTTCATTTTAATTCACCCAACACTTACCTCCTCTTACTTGCTCTGCAAAGATTGTCTGGCACAGTGTTTACTATCCACAAATATATCATTAGCTGCAGTCCCTTGTGTCTGTTTTTGCCTTGCAATGATGTTTGTTGTAGTAATGGTCCTTGGTTTAACTCAGTAGGCAGGAACTGAAGTCACTATTTTCCAGGTCACAACCAAAGTAAATTGTGCTGTTGCGTGTTCTCGGAAGTGCTGGAGGAACTAGGCTATTGAAGCACACAGTGGGTCAAGCAGCACATGTGGAGGGAAGTGAACACAATGGGTTAGGTCAGAACCCTTCTTCAGACTGATGGAGTAGAGGGGAGATAGGTGGTAGAGCAAGGCAAGATGGAGAGGTGGCACAAAAATTGGCAAGTGATAAGTAGATTTAGGTGGGGATGGGTTGATGGCAAGATGAGTTCGGTGGGTGAGAGATGGGCTGAGTTACTAACTAAGGTTGGAGGTAAAGCGGAAAAGGCAAAAGTGTGCAGATGTGGAACCTAATGACGGAAGATGGAGAGTGAAATTTTGCACTAGAGGCAACTTCCTTCCTTATCAGATTCCACATCTGCACCCTTTTCCCTCCTCCACTCCACTGCCAGCCTTGGTTACTATCTCTACCCATCCCTGTCCACCTGACCCATCTGCCAATTACCCCCCCCCCCCCCCCCCCCCTCACATGGAGCTATCTATCACTTGCCCCAACCACTTTCCCTAAGTGTTATTATCCCGGGACAGTTTCCTTCCAACCTTACATCCATATTGGAGTTTCTTAAGTCTTCCCCAACCTGGTTCCTCTTTAATCAGTGCCACACATATTACGCTGCCAAGCTGCCCACAGGCATCAATACCAAATGGGCAGCCACTTGTTTCATCGGGACACGAAGAACTGCAGGTGTTGGCGTCTTGAGCAAAATACAAAGCGCTGGATGAACTCAGCTGATGAAGGGGCCCGACCAGAAACGTCGTCTGTCCATTCCCCGAGCAGATGCCGCCTGGCCCGCTGAGTGGCTCCAGCACTTATTGTTACGCTTCACAGATGGAATTGATCATAGAATTTAACAACACTTCAAATAACAGCAGTGGTTCGAGGCTCCACTGTTATATTATTCTACGCAGGTGAGCATTTAAAATCCAGGAGGCCCGATAAAAGCCAGCAGGGGTGTTCTCCACCATTCAGGTCAGCCGAGAACCGAGCAGGGGGTGGGACAACAGATGGGACGGTGCGCATCGAGCGGTGAGAGCTCTCGGCAAACGCACCTCATCTTCTCGCACTACCCCCCATCGAGTGGAGGGTGGAGGACGATATTTCCACCAGGCTACGAGCATCATTCGCGACCCTACCTCCTACTCACCCCCCCCCCCCCCACTCTCCGCTCCTCACCCGACCCACTGTGAGTAATGAATGCGCCGTTGGCATCTAGTTGGGCGCTCGCACAAGTGACAAGACGCGGGCCGTCCTCACCTCACCTCACCCCCGCGGCAGTTAACACCAGGCCACGTTCGCTCTGGGGCATCACGTTCTCAACTACAAGATCTACATGATATTCTCCGGATAATATACACAGTTCTGGAATATACTTGAAAATGCCCTTGATACCGAGATGAGAAGGACATTTTTCACACAGAGAGTGGTGGGTCTCTGGAACTCTCTGCCACAGAGGGTAGATGAGGCCAGTTCATTGACTATATTTAAGAGGGAGTTAGATGTGGCCCTTGTGGCTAAAGGGATCAGAGGGTATGGAGAGAAGGCAGGTACGGGATACTGAGTTGGATGATCAGCCATGATCATATTGAATGGCGGTGCAGGCTCGAAGGGCCGAATGGCCTACTCCTACACCTAATTCCTATGTTTCTATGTTTCTATTCCCATTGTTCAAGCGGGAATTTATGTAGATGAACAATGTGTTTAGTCTAGGGCTACTGGAGGAGGGAGTGCGGTTCATCCGCATCAGTAGGACTGACCATTTGGGAGTACATGCGACCGCTAATGGACATGGTGGGCCGAAGGGCTTGTTCATCTGCCGCACACCTCTCTAACAGATGACTATTCGCCACCTGGTTGAACTTAAAGTAACGCTTACAACTCAAAAGTTCAGATTCATTATAATGATTTGCTTCTCGTTACTTAACTTGGCGTCATGTTACGTACAGACATTGTGGGCCGAATGGCCTGTTCCTGTGCTAGACTGGCTTTATTATGTGTTCTAACTCGACTAATAATATCAAAGTTAGTTTGAAGAAAGGCCCTGACCGATACGCCGCCCGTTTAATTCTCTATAACTGGGATCATTGTGGGCTCCACCTTTCCTTGATCATCGTTACTTTTTGCACATCATTCGTTCATTTGTTCTATATCTCTCTGTATCGCCGTCAATGTCTCTCGTTTCCCTTTCCCCTGACTCTCAGTCTGAAGAAGGGTCTCGACCGGAAACGTCACACATTCCTTCTCTCCAGAGACGATGCCTGTGCTGCTGAGTGCAGTTTTGGTCCCGTCATATGAGGAAGTGCATTTTTGCTATCGACGGAGTGCAGCGTTGGCTCACAAGGTTAATTCCCGGGATGGCGGTACTGTCATATTCCGAGAGAATGGAGCAGCTGGGCTTGTACACTCTGGAGTTTAGAAGGATGAGAGGAGATCTCATTGAAACATATAAGATTGTTAAGGGCTTGGACACGCTAGAGGCAGGAAACATGTTCCCGATGTTGGAGGAGTCCAGAACCAGGGGCCAGAGTTTAAGAATAAGGAGTAAGCCATTTAGAACGGAGACGAGGAAACACATTATCTCACAGAGAGTGGTGAGTCTGTGGAATTCTCTGCCTCAGAGGGCAGTGGAAGCAGGTTCTCTGGATGCTTTAAAGAGAGAGCTAGATAGGGCTTTAAAAAAAAAGCGGAATCGGGGTATGGGGAGAAGGGAGGAACGGGGTACTGATTGAGGATGATCAGTCATGATCACGTTGAATGGCGGTGCTAGCTCGAAGGGCCGAATGGCCTATTCCTGCACCTATTGTCTATTCAGTTACTCCAGCACTTTGTGTTATTTTGACTATTAAACAGCATCTGCGATTCTTTGTTTCTACTAACATAGAAGTGGTTATTGATTCATTCTGCCATTGCCATGCAGCCAACCGGGTCTACTAATTTACATGTTACCACGCGCCCACAACAAGGGATGTCTTTTCTACGGGGCATCATCGACACACACATATCTGTGAGTCGGTCTAACACTGGGGCCCAGCGGCGGGTAAAGATTCCACATAACAAACTGTCCTTGGCCGAGATTTCGTTGCCCTGTTGTCTTCTGACCCCACGACTCTTCTCTTTGCTAACAGCGAGCGTGTACTGGAACAAGGCCGTTTATCTCTCTCTTTTTTGATAAACTATTTATTCGCTCGCAGGATGTGATTGTCCGCGGGTCTGTTCAGCCGACTGAAGGCATGTGCGTTTATCTGCTCAGCTTACGATGCAGAGAGAGAAGGAGACAAAGTGAGAGTGGTATGTTACCACAAAAAGCTCACAAAGTGTAACTCAGCGGGACAGACGGCATCTCTGGAGAAAAGGAATAGGCGACCTTTTTCAGGTCGAGACACTTCTTCAGACAGTCACGGGAAAGGGAACCGAGAGATATAGACGATAATGTAGAGAGGCATCGAACAAAATGAATGAAAGATGTTCAAAAAAAGTTACGATGATGAAGGAAACAGGCCATTGTTAGCCGTGAGCTAGGTGAAAATGAGTTACAGATAATGAGACTCAACATGACGACTGAAGCAAGCAACGTGGGTGGGGAGGGTCGAAGAGAGAAGGGATGCAAGGGCTACTCGTAATTGGAGAAATCAATGTTCATACCGCTGGGTTATAAGCTGCCCAAATATGAGTTGCTGTTCCTGCAATTTGCGTTTGGCCTCACTCGGACCACGGAGGAGGCCTAGGACAGAACGGTCAGCGCAGGAATGGGAAGGGGAAATTAAAATGTTTGGCAACCTGGAGATCAGAAAGGCCGGGTAAGACCTCGCGGGCCACGGGGCAGCTTGTCACATAGCGCGCTCTGAGCTGCATCAGCAATACATCAGAGCGATCTAAATAATCTGTAGGAAGAAACTGCAGATGCTGCTTTAAACCGACGATAGACACAAAAAGCTGGAGCATCTCAGCGGGTCAGACAACATCTCTGGAGAAAAGGAATTGATGATATTTAGTGTCAATAGACAATAGACAATAGGTGCAGGAGTAGAGGCCATTTGGCCCTTCGAGCCAGCACCGCCATTCAATGTGATCATGGCTGATCATCCCCAATCAGTACCCCGTTCCTGCCTCCCCATATCCCCGGACTCCGCTATTTTTAAGAGCCCTATCTAGCTCTCTCTTGAAAGCATCCAGAGAACCTGCCCCCACCGCCCTCTGAGGCAGATAATTCCACAGACTCACCACTCTCTGTGAGAAAAAGTGTTTCCTCGTCTCCGTTCTAAATGGCTTACTCCTTATTCTAAACCTGTGGCCCCTGGTTCTGGAATCCCCCAACATCGGGAACATGTTTCCTGCCTCTAGCGTGTCCAAGCCCTTAACAATCTTGTATGTTTCAATGAGATGCCCTCTCATCCGTCTAAACTCCAGAGTGTACAAGCCCAGCTGCTCCATTCACTCAGCATATGACAGTCCCGCCATCCCGTCGAGACCCTTCTTCAGACAATATAAATAAACCGGTTCCTGACGATTACACGTTGAAGTTATAATCGTGAATTGAAAGGAGAAGGTGGAGTTTGGAGAACACGCGACGTTTATTAATCATGACGGGATTACACTTGGATCATAATCATGTACCGTGCAAATATTTACATTGACATGGTCTACCGTTAAGAGGTGCGTTGAACCGTGTATGCTGGTCAGCTGTACATACATATCTTATCATTAAATAAACAAAAATATAAATTTGCATCCCAAATGTACAGATTTACAAAAAAGTAGGCTTATGTATGTTGTGTAGGAAAGAACTGCAGATGCTGGTTTAAATCGAAGGTAGAAACCAAATGCTGGAGTAACTCAGCGGGTCAGGCAGCATCTCTATTGTATATGCTGTGCGTTGTTTGCGTGTGATGTGTATATGTGTGGTGTGTAGGTCGTATGTGTATGAGTTGCGTACATGGCGTGTGTGTGTGTGTGTGTGTGTGTGTTCTGTGTATATGTGCTGTGTATGTATTGTGTGTACATGTGTTTGGTATGTGGTATGTATGTCCAGTGTATAATATGGTGTATGTATTGTGTATGTTGTGTATACGTGGATGTGTATGTGTGATGTTTGTAGTGTGCTTGTGAATGTATAATATTCATGGCGTGTATGTGTAGGTTGAACCGTGTTGTGTATGTGTTATGCTTGTGGTGTGTGTACATATGTTGGGTACATGGTGTCCACGTGTGTTGTGTGTATATGTATTGTGTTGTGCATTCGGTATCTGAATGTGGTTGGTATCTATATGTGGGGTATGTATGTGTTGTGTGCATAGTGTGTATGTGTGATTGTGTTGTGTTAATGTGTTGTTACCGCTTGGTGTCTGTAGTGCGGTGTGTGTGTGGTTTGTCTACATGTCTACTTCTCACTATCTGCAGCCACATTCCGCCACCACCATGCCCTCGTATTTATACTTGTAAGTGGTGACGCCGGCGTCGTTCTTGTACAGCATGGAGATGGGGTCGAGCTTGGTGGGCACACAGCAGGCCTTGGCAGCTTTCTCGGGGTTCCAGTGGTTCACCAAGGTCTGGATCTTGGCGTGGTTTGTTGGGGTGACATGGTCGGTGAGCGGGATGTAGCACACCCCTCTGCACTCGTAAGCCTCGTAATTCTTGGGGGCGACTATCCACGAGTCCCAGCCGATCTCGGTGAAGTCCACGTGGAGAGGGGAGCGCTTGCAGTAATTCCCTTTGGCGCTTCGGCGGATTCTGGACGTGGAGTCCAGGGAGAGCGTGGTCTGCGGTTGGAACAAGTCACGTTCCGGGCCTCCGGAGCCGGACCTCCCCGCCAGCTCCACGGCCGCGACCTCCTGCTCGTGCACCAGCATTTCCTTCACCTCGTCCCCCTGGCCGCGCCTCTGGTCGTCGGAGAACACCACCAGTAACGGCACATTCCTGCTCCCCGAGCCGGCCTCGCCCTCCGCGGCCACCGCCCCCGACTCCCCCTCCTTGGCGCTTTCGATGTGAACTTCAAGCTTGTGGGTGGTCCGGTTGGATTTCACCCACCGTCTGACGGCGTCGGTCACATCGAACGTTTCCCAACCGCTGTCCTCGCCAGCGATCTGTTTGGAGACCAGTAGAGACACGGAACGCTCCCGCGAGTGCTCTCCCGGCTCCTCCAAGTCATGAACCCGGACTATCCTGTTCACTCCTTCGTATAGCCTTCTGTCCCTGTCAACGAAGGCGTAGAGTCTCAACTCTGCCGCCACGATCACTTCATGCCGAGGGATGGTCAGGTTAAAGACTAGAATGTGCCTCCTCGCCCCGTGTTCTCCCAACGGGAGCAGCGTTGTTGTATCTAGGGATACAAACAGGGAGAGCAACTGTTAGATACAACTCAGCGGCATGAATATTGGTTGCTCCAAATTCAACTCTTGCATCCCCTCTCTCTCAATAGACAATAGACAATAGGTGCAGGAGAGGGCCATTTGGCAGCACCGCCATTCAATGTGATCATGGCTGATCATCCCCAATCAGTACCCCGTTCCTGCCTTCACCCCGTATCCCCTGACTACTCAATTTTTAAGAGCCCTATCTAGCTCTCTCTTGAAAGCATCCAGAGAACCTGCCTCCACCGCCCTCTGAGGCAAAGAATTCCACAGACTCACCACTCTCTGTGAGAACAAGTTTTTCCTCGTCTCCGTTCTAAATGGCTTACTCCTTATTCTTAAACTGTGGCCCCTGGTTCTGGACTTCCCCAACATCGGGAACATGTTTCCTGCCTCTAGTATGTCCAAGCCCTTAACAATCTTATATGTTTCAATGAGATCCCGTCTATACCCCAGAGTGTACAAGCTCCATTCTCTCAGCATTTGACAGTCCCGCCATCCTGGGAATTAACCTTGAAAACCTACGCTGCACTCCCTCAATAGCAAGAATGTCCTTCCTCAAATTAGGGGGCCAAAACTGCACACAATACTCCAGGTGTGGTCTCGCTAAGGATCTGTACAACTGCAGAAGGGCCTCTTTGCTCCTATATTCGATTCCGCTTGTTATAAAGGCCAGCATGCCATTCGCTTTCTTCACTGCCTGCTGTACCTGCATGCTTACTTTGATTCCCTCCCTTCACTCTCCTTCCCTCCCCCACCCTGGTCGTCGTACTAGTTGCACTGTCGTCCTGTTGAGTTTCACTGTCTGCGTAATTCATTATCATCTACCCCACAGCCAACAATAGACCACTGAGGGCTCTACCTTTCCTCGATCATCGTTGCATTTTGCATATCTCTCATTCATTTGTTCTATGTACCTTCTATATATCTCGTTTGCCTCTCCCCTGCCGAACAGTCTTAAGAAGACACGGGAACCAAAACGTCACCTATTCCTTTTCTCCAGAGATGCTGCCTGACCCCCTGAGTTACTCCAGAATATTGTATCTAGCAACTGTTAGATATATTGTTGCATCTCAAAACCGCCCCCTCCCCAATTAAAAGTTACTCCGCACCCCTCAACATCAGATATATTCAATGTCTCTTCACCCACATGCAGTGTTTGTTCGGGTATTCTCGGGAGTAAGGGGTTAGTGCAGGTGAATGCAGTAGATTTTGAACAAAGTTTGCAAGCAAAATGATTCATCCAAACCAATTCCTTTTGCTCTTTCAACTTGCCCGTTCGCCTTTGCATCTCTCCCGGTGGGACCATGACATTTATTTATTTGGTTGCACATTTCATTGATAGAATCGACTAAAAATCTGTTATGGGTTTCTTCCCAGCTGTTATCGGGTAACTGAATCATCCTACCACGACCTGAGAGCAGTGCCGAACTACTATCTACCTCATTGGTGACTCTCAGACTAACCTTGTACCAAACGTTGTTCCCTTACCGTGGCTATGTATAACGTGGATGGCTCGGTTGTCTTTCTGCTGACTGGATAGCAGGCAACATTGTACCTCGGTACACGTGACAAAAAACTAAACTGTATGTGTAACAGTGAAAGCGAAGAATGAAGAACCAGGGGCAAGATTTGGAGGAAGGAACTGCAGACGCTGGTGTAAACCGAAGATAGACACAAGGCGTCGGTCAGAGATTGGAAGGTGTGGACATGCGATCTATTTACCTTCGTTTCTGAAGCTCCTGACAATGTTGGACGAGGGCATGGAAGAACTGTCGCTGGCGAACTTGTTGTACAGATCGATCATGAATTGCGGGGGTTCCGCTTCCAGCGAGTCTTGAGAAGGAATCTCGGACAGGTTTACACTCCGGAAGAACTCGTCCTTCACGCTTTCTAAGAACAAGTCGAAATCAAAGCCGGAGTGGTCCTCTGAGAAGACTTCGTCTTCGTAATGCTCCAATCCATCCTCGTGGGTTTCCCGGTCCCAACTGCTCAGCGGCTTGCACATTGCGACTTGAAGTAGGAAACTGAAGGCGAATGTGATTGCGAGACAAGTCATTGCTTCTGCTCCTCACAGCGGCCTTCGATTCCCGTGTTAATATCTAGCCTTGAACTGAAGAGGAATGGAGGCGAGCGTGACTTCTTCAACACATCGGTTCTGCCTGGCTTGCGCGCTATGCTCTGCTCTCTTTCCACCAATATCATTGCTCAGATGGACCGTCTTATCTTGGCCATTGATGGCCCGCTTGAGTCTCCCTTATCTCGCAACCCTCTTAGTTAATGAAGATTCTGTAAACAGTTGCCGACTACATTGGACTAATGGGAAGCACAATGCACACCCCGGCCACTTGGAATCTGGGCTCTGAGGTCAGTCTCTAATTACTTCCACTACATCGCTGCCAATTCTCTGCAAACATCACAAGAACTTTCAACAGACCACTGCCTTCAAGACCGCAAATTGTTTCTGCATCCGCACAGTGCACAGTATTTGTAAACCAGTTTATAGAGTGGGCAAGAGTCAAGTCATCCCGTTTTCAAAGCCATGGATGCTGAACAAAAAGGGCCCCAACTAATCAGGATTTAATTATAGTCTTAACCTTATTCTCAAATTATCAGTTAGTCAATACAATTTTGACTGCCTCTGCAGCATACCGCCTGCTTTGTGTCAAAAGTGTTTTCCCACCATTGGCTTAAGTAGAATGACAGAGAAAGTGGAAGCGGCGCTGCCTTCCGTTTACGGCGTTATCATCAAGGGTAGTTGGCAGAAAAAAGTCCCACAGACTTACTAATGAATTACAAGTAACGAGGAAATCAACATGGATTTCGTTTTGATATATTGCAACTGAAGTGTTACTAAAGATAAAAATGTAACATATCAGAATCAGCTTTTTAAAGATTGAGCAACAATAGTTATAAAGCGACCAGTTAGATGTACTGGCTACATCTGTTGGTATGCTCGCTTAATATTGCTCTGTGTGTTAATTTAACAGCTATTATTCCTCCAGCTACCAAAATGCATTCACATACAATAAAGAACAGTCAAAAGATGTTATATCAGCTTGGCCTTACATTTAGTCCCTTTAAATGTAATGGACAAGGCATATTATAAATGATAAAAGCCGGTCAGATCTATGCACTAATCCTAATTCACTCCCACAAAATATCACCTCCCTCTTATCACTTGGGCTCAGAATATACATTCTATGGGTAATCAAAATACAGTGTGAATTACTTGTGCAAAAAAAAAAAACCCATTGTGCTAAAACAACTTATTTGGACTTATTAGTACAACCATACTCATGTTACTGGAGATAAATGAAGTATTTGCAGATCTAATTCAAAAATGTAATTATAACCCATGACACAATGGTGAATTTTATGGATATTAACTTGAACAACGGCAATGAAAAATATGCACTATATTTTGCCACAATCACTTTCTATTAGTAATTTCAGATATTTATATTGGAAGTTATAGAGCGTAGAAATCAATTGAGGACTTCCACAACTGAAGCCTTTTTATGGTCAAAACATTTGTTTTGGCTTTATGTGGAATGGAACATGGACACATGCCTTTTGCTTTAATCATCCAGAAATCCTCCTTAACAACACAAAGCAGACTGGAATATTTGTTATAACCCTTAAGTAGATAAGGCAATTTTTTGAAATGCATTTTGCATAAAGCATGCACACATCCTTAAAATATCATCAGTGTTCATACATTAGGTTTTGTTAAAGGAATGTAGATCATTGCCATGCAACAATTGGAATGACTACTTTAATCTGCTGCTGCAGAGTAACTCTGCACATTTCTTTAATCCATTCATTAGTTAGACATTGGACCCCATGCCACTGGATGCTGACCCAGATCTGTCAAGGACTGTGGGATGGCTGTCTATGCACCAGTCTCCCCACGTTAAACAAAATCATGCACATGCGTCCTCCATATCGGGAACAGCACCCTGGAGACACCCATGGTCAGCCATGACCGAAGGGGGCTCAGAAGAAGAAGGTTAGACATTTGATCCATCTGGACCTTTGAATCAGTTTATTGCAAGTTGTTTTTTTGCATATGACTATTTAAGCAGCAAGATAGAGTTCGCTTAGCACTTCATCTCTTGAATGCATTTTTGTAGATCTGACCACCGGGCTGTGCTTCTAATCCCTGCCTTCAAGCAGAAACTGAAGACCGAGGATCCCATACCATACCGTAAGTTGAACAATGCTGGTCAGACCAAACAGTTGAACTGTTTTGATGACTGGTCCATATACAAAGACTCTAGTAACCCCTAGAGCTATACCAGCAGGAGATTCGTCTCCTGTTAGGGTCTCCCATGCTGGACAGGTCGAAGGGTAGAGGCGAGACGAAGAGCGATCCAGGTTGGGGGTTGAGCACAGGGCTAACAACCCTGTCTCGTAAAACAAATATATTACAGAAACAGCAACTGAAGGAATCCACAAGGAGTGGAGGACCTTCGTTGCTGCCCTACATGCCAGGAGGCATAATAGGCAGTAAGTAAGTAAGTAATTTTGATGTTCAGTGTGATATTGGAAGCTGAGAAAGTATTTTTGAGCCCATAGTATTTGAGGTGAAAATCTATCATGAGTGGATTAACATACTGAGGAAGAAAAAAATAGAAGCTGACAGAATGTTAACTGAAGTCAGAAGGTACTGAATCGATTGCACACTGGGCCATGGAGAAATTTGTATCTTTTTGAAATTTGAGAATGGAATTAACCTTAAATGTGAACATTTCCTGTATGAATGGCGTCAGATTGAAGCAACTCACAGACATGATGACTTCTCCCTTTGTGGAGCTTTCAAACCTAGATCATTTACTTTTGTGCGATAGAGGATCAGATGCTGAAGGAACTCATTGTATGGCAAGAATATAAAATGATGTGTACATACATGAAGGAAGTTATACATAAGCTTACAGTTTTAATTGATGTACGTTGATATCTGTTTTTGTTTTGAATAAAGACCAGAAACCTTTTGTTGCTGAACTGACTGGGATTACTGTCGATCACTGTTTATATTTGCCAAAATAACTTTTAGCTTCTTATGGCCCTTCACCCATAAGGTTTTTGTTACAGTTCACAAGAAACATCTGTTTTTATTCCAATTGTGGCACCTATTGCGTGGGGAAAAGATTGAATAGAAATTTGAGGGATAACTTTTTCACACAAAGGGTGGTGGGTGTATGGAACAAGCTGCCAGAGTAGGTAGTTGAGGCTGGGACTATCCCAAAGTTTAAGAAATAGTTAAACAGGTACATGGATAGGACAGGTTTGGTGGCAAATGGACCAAGCACAGGCAGGTGGGACCAGTGTAGCTGTTGGCTAGTGTGGGCAAGGTGGGCTGATGGGCCTGTTTCCACACTGTATCACTCTATGACTCTGTGACCTTTTGGTATAAGGGAGAAGGGAGGAATATTAAAAAATATTATCAAGAAGGCAGGAGATAGAACCAGCTGATCATTCACTCTATGGATCTAAGAATATCTAAGAATTAGACCAGAAAGATCAGACATTGTTCCGAAAGGATAGCAACATAAAGGCAGATATTATAGTGAATACTTAAGGCTAACTCTTCTTCCTCGTATTCCAAGAGAAACCTGGTATAACCAGAATCCAGTTTAATTTCTAACAAGGTTACGTTATGTGGATGTATTGTCAAAGGAGATTTAAAACCGTTCTAACCTGTACGTCCTTGGTATGTGGGAGGAATCCGGAGCATCCAGATAATTTCCATGCGGTCACAGTGAGAGCATACAAACTTCATCCAGTCAGCACAGTAGTCATGATCGAACCCAGTCTCTGCAAGATGACCGCATAGGTTCTCTCTGGGTACTCCAGTTTACTCCCACATTCCAAAGATTACAGGTTTGTAGGTTAATTGGCTTCGGTAAAAATTGAAAATGATTCCTATTGTGTAGGATAGTGCTAATGTGCGTGGGCATCGGTGGTTGACGCGGACTTGATGGGCCGAAGGGCCTGTTTCTGCACTATATTTCCAAACTAAACTAAACTAAACTCGCTAATTCCAACACAGGTGCCCCATCTTCACTGGCCCCACCTGCCGGCACCTGTCCACCTCCCTCTAAACCTTTCATACCCATGTGCCTGTCTTAATGTCATTGAAATGTTGTATAGTGCCTGCTTCGACTACCCTCTTAAGCATGTGTAGGAACAAACTGCAGATGCTGATTTACTCCGAAGATAGATACAAAATGCTGCAGTAACTCAGCGGGACCGGCAGCATCTCTGGAGAGAAGGAATGGATGATGTTTCAGGTCGAGACCCTTCTTCAGTTCAAAACATCACGTGTGATATATATGTGTAAAGAATAAACTGTCAAGAATATTACCAGATTCAAGTGGATTTAGAAACACTTGACAAATTGTGCTCCCTACAATTGTAATTTTATCTGTGGCCTTTTGTTATCAGAATACTAAACAGTATTAACCATATAACATATAACAATTAAAGCACGGAAATATTCTAAACAAACCCCATTCAATTATAATCCTCATCCAATTTAAGAACATACAATCACAACCAATAATTGAAGAATATTCTGCAGAAATGAGCAGTCATCTATATTTAAGGACAAAGGATTACCTCAGCTGAGACTGCTGGAGTAAATGTGATCATTGACACATTTTCTGGCTGTGGTTCCACCATTTGACGGTATGGATTTAAGCTGAGGGGTGGGGAGGGATTTTGTCAGTGACGGTGTATCCGAGATCTTCACAGTTGAACAGTGAGCCGCACAAGGAGGTATCAGACCAAAGTCTTGGTACAAGAGACGTTTCAAGGAACATTATGAAAGAAGAATAAGAGGGGATGGAGGAGATATTTACTGAGGGGAAATTGGCTGAAGGAATCAGAGAGTAAAGCTGATCTTGATAGATGGTTAAAAATGGGGACTGACTAAGAGGTCAGAAAATGAAAGATTGCAGAGATCCTGGAGTATTTTACAGAAGGGAAGGAATGGGGGAGGCCATAGTCAGGTTCGTTCCTTGTGATTGAAATTGGCTTAAATTGAAACAACAAAAGAAATTTTTTTTAATTTCTGCAGGCCAGGCAGCACCTGCAGTGAGAGAAAGAGTTAACAATTTT
Organism: Raja brachyura; assembly: GCA_963514005.1. Next base: position 11,478,114 of record OY740818.1, read on the forward strand.
TAGGATGAGAATGAAGAAAAAAGGAAAACAAATAACAGGATTGTCTTAAGATGCAGTAGTACATTCGGAGTATCTTGGTTGGCATGGGGCATTTTGTTGAGATGGGCAAGTTGGACCAAATATCTTGTTTCCATGCTGTCTGACTCTGTGTGACAGGATGGGCAAGAAATAGATAGGACAGGAAATATCTATTAGGTTGGACAAGATCCAGTCATAGTTACAGTAACCTAGGTCTTGGATTAACGAGGTTTGTTAGGGGAGATAACACAAAATAACTCAAGTTATCTTCTACTTTCTCTCTCTCTCCTCTATTTCACTGCCTTTATTAATCAGTTAACCAGGTACCTCATTAACAGCTGTGAGAACCTATAATGTAACGACCCAGGGCACCCTGCAAACCTTTTGCCTATATCGCCTCCACGTGGTAAGTGTGTTAGGGAAAAGGAGAAGCAATGAAAATAAAATAAAACTGTACATGCTGGAAACCTGAAATAAGATGAGAAAGTGTTAGAAACACTCAGCAAGTCTGGAAGTACTTGTGGAATGGGGAACTGAATTCATGTTTCAAGTCTGAGATCCTTCGTCAGAACCAGTAAAAAATAAACAAGTGTAATGGTCAGCTCAGTGGGGTGAAGAGCATGCTTCCATGCTGTATCTCTAAACTAAACTAGACTAAACAAACCTAAATTATACTAAACTAAACTAATGTAGACTGGACTAGACTAGACTAGATTAGACTAGACTAAACTAGACTAGACTAAACTAAACTAAACTAAACTAAACTAGACTAGACTAGACTAAATTAAACAAAACTAACTTAACTAACCAAGCTTCACAAGGCTGTCATCAATTGCCAGAATTAGGGGTGAAAAACATTACTTCTTCTATAGTGGACGCTGAAGATGGGGAAAAGACCTGTTCAGATCTGTTGTAATAAGGCTTAAGCAGCCAAATCGTCTAATTTTTCTTTGCAGGAAGATCTGAACATTGTATCCTCAAACTGAATTTAAAACTGGATCCTGAAGGAAATTAAATTATCTCCATCAGGATCCATTGCCAAAAGAAAATTTTGAAGAGCCAGTTGATTGGGAAAGGAAGTTATCAGCCCGAGGGGCACCTGAGCCGGTGACTCATGTAGTTGAGGCCCCTTTGCACATTCACAGTACTGCATAAGGAGCGAGGCAGCTAAATATCAGTTTTGTCTTTCCCAATTAGCAGAATGCAGCTGAATTAACCAGCTCCGGTTTTCAATATTTCAGGCCACTCTTTGGGGAAGTGATTAGTGAGTAACTGATATGTCCCCGGGAGGTAGTTAAGGGAGATAGGCACCTCTTCTGAGACATCCCGTTTATTTTGTAACCTGAGCTTTGACTACATTTTCCAAATTAGTCTCTCATCAGAAACCATTGGCTAAGACGTTTCTTTGTGTTGCAGTAGACAGGACAGTGGAACAGAGCAAAAGAATTACAGGACTGGAATAAGTGCTGAAATCTCCCTGAACATTCACATCACACGTAATATACCAAACTGTGCAGCTGAGCTCAATATCTCTGACATGTTTGACGGACCTAACAGATTTACAGTTCTGTTCCTAATCTGTTACATGACTGAGAGTCACTACCGAGAGCATTTTAATGACCCAATGTTTCAATGGTACTTTATTGTCATGTGTAGCTAATACAATGGGCAGCACAATGGTGCAGTGGTAGAGTTGCTGCCTGACAGTGCTTACAGCACTAGAGACCCGAGTTCGATCCTGACTACAGGTACTGTCTGTACGGAGTTTATACGTTCTCCTCGTGACCGCGTGGGTTTTGTCCAAGATCTTCTGTTTCCTCCCACATACCAAAGATGTACAGGTTTGTAGGTTAATTGGCTTAGGTACACATGCAACAGAGGCCCTAATGAAGGATAGTGTTAATATGCGGGGATCGCTGGTCGGCGTGAACTCGGTGGGCCGAAGGGCCTGTTTCCGCACTGTATCTATAAACTAAACTAAACTCAACTAAACTTCCGTTGCATACAGCTCAGTGACAATCCTACTATACATTAGGCGCAATCAGACTAAGTACGAGAGTGTAAGATAGCAGACCACACTAAGTCCGTTTACGAGTTGTCACATTTTAAGTGGCATCTTGTATCTTCAAATCTGAAATGTTAAAAAAATGTTAGAGTCTTAACTTGGCCATAAAGTCCTGTTGTCCTGGTGGCGGTAGTCGGTTTAGTACTGTTGATACAGCTTGCTCTTTGCTACCATTTTATTCCCTCTATCCCTGGTGAATATTCTATTGTAGTACACATTTCATATCATTTCCAACATCACCACTGAATGTCTGAGTTCCTGCCCTGCTGTTGGCTATGTATTCTGAGTCAATACTTATACAGGGAAGAACCAAACCTTTTGGTCCAACGACCAAGAAGCCTAGAGTTATTGAGTCTTGGGTTCCATGCCAAGGAAACAGATCCTTTGGCCCAATGTCCATGCTGACCAAGCTGCCTAACTGAGCCAATCCAACCTGCCCATGCCCAACTCACACCATTCAATGTGCCCGTGTGAGTGTCTTCCAAATGTCGCAGTGGTACCCGCCTCCACTACCCCCTCAGTCAGCTCATAAATCTTCTCTGCACTCTTTGCAGCTTGACAACATCTTCCCTACAGCAGGATGACCAAGTGGCCAATGCAGCAGGTCATTGTGAAAGCAGCAACTTAGAGGGAGGCTCTGATCTTGGCCATGGGCAAGTACACTAATCAATTTCTAAAGAAGTGATGCAGCCTGATTCACGTTTGGATATGACTGCGTCTCCATTGGGATGTGACTTGCATGAAAAATCCATACTTCACGTGAAACTTGCAAGATAACAGGGCTGGAAGCAATTGCTTTAAATTCACTGGTGGTGCATGATCTGTAATTCTTTGTGATTCTTCGCACCATTCGAGTTGACATGACGCGATTAATTCGAGCTAATCAGAGGTGGCCATGGTAACGTTTTAGTAAGAACCTGCTTTCTGAAGAAGAAGTTTAATAAAAAGACAGAAACAGGTGCTCAGTGCCGGTGGGGTCTAGCACACAGGATGACAAGTCTTGTTTTACACAGCCAATTAAGATACTATATGTTTGCTTGTAAAACTGTCACAGAAATGAAAATAAGAGAATATTCAATTTCTATTTGAAAATGCATAAGTGGCTTTTCCTGTTTTGCCTTGTTGTGGGAAATACTGACGGTTTCCAGGAAAAGCTTGGCATTAAAACTTTTTAGGCATGTGCTATCCTGCATATCATATTTCCTGATAAAGGAAATCGGCAAAATCATATATTGTGAGAGACTATTTCAGTCCAGGAGACTATGCTGGATCAGGGAACAATTTCAATCCCGCAGTAACTGTCCCTGCAATCTCTTCATCTCTTCTCCCCATGTTCCCATCAACTCCACCCCCCCCCCCCTTCATTACACCACTGCCTTCTCCCACAACCCTTGAAACAGTGAAAATTTAGAAATATAATCATTACAATAACAGCACTCCGGAACTCTGTTTCTTCTCTGGAACACTGGATGCTGCAAGGTGACCTGATTGTGGTATCTACAATTCTGCAAGGCATAGATAGGGTCGAGAGTCAGAACCATTTTTCCACAAATTCCAGTGGGCATAGCTTTAGGGGCAAAGTTTAAAGATGATGTGCGGGGCAACTTTTTTTACGCAGAGGCTGGTGTGTGCCTGGAAGGCGTTGCCTGGGTCGGTGGTTGAGCCAGATACGATAGTGGTGTTTGAGAGGCTTTTGGATACGCACATGGATATGCAGGGAATGCAGGGAAATAGATTATACACAGGTAGAAAAGAGACTGTCTTGGTATCATGTTCAGCATAGACATTGTGGGCCGAAGGGCCTGTTCCATAGAAACATAGAAACATAGAAAATAGGTGCAGGAGGAGGCCATTCGGCCCTTTGAGCCAGCACCGCTATTCTTTGTGATCATGGCTGATTGTCCCCTATCAATGACCCGTGCCTGCCTTCTCCCCATATCCCTTAATTCCACTAGCCCCTAGAGGTCTATCTAACTCTCTCTTAAATCCATCCAGTGACTTGGCCTCCACTGCCATCTGTGGCAGGGAATTCCATAAATTCACAACTCTCTGGGTGAAAAAGTTTTTTCTCACCTCAGTCTTAAATGACCTCCCCTTTATTCGAAGATTGTGGCCCCTGGTTTTGGACTCGCTCAACATTGGGAACATTTTTCCTGCATCTAGCTTGCCCAGTCCTTTTATAATTTTATATGTTGCTATAAGATCCCCCCCTCATCCTTCTAAACTCCAGTGAATACAAGCCTAATCTTTTCAATCTTTCCTCATATGACAGTCCCGCCATCCCAAGGATCAATCTCGTGAACCTACACTGCACTGCCTCAATCACAAGGATGTCCTTCCTCAAATTAGGAGACCAAAACTGTATACAATACTCCAGATGTGGTCTCACCAGAGCCCTATACAACTACAGAAGAATGTGCTGTACTGTTCTATGTTCTATGTTCTAACTACCTTCTACAATAGGTAACTTACCTACTAAATAGGGACAGCTAGCTGCCAATTTTGTTTAGTTTAGTTTAGGGATACAGCACGGAAACAGGCCCTTTGCCCCACCGAGTCCACGCCGCCCAGCGATCCCCACACATTAACACTATCCTCCATGCCCTAGGGACAATTTTACACCAAGTCAATAAATCTCCAGACCTGCACATCTTTGGAATGTGGGAGGAAACCGAAGATCTCGGAGAAAACCCACGCAGGTCACGGGGAGAAGGTACAAACTCATACAGACAGCACATGTAGTGAAGATCAAGCCTGGGACTCCGGTGCAGCAAGTGCTGTAAGGCAGCAACTCTACCGCTGTGCCACCGTGCCCTATCCCGCAAGCCCACATGGTCACAGCGATCACGTGCAAACTCCACATGGACGACGCACATTATCAGCATTGAACCTGGGTCGCTGGAGCTGAGGGTACAGCAGCTCTACCTGCTGCACTGCTGTGATGCCCTGCTTGTGTGTCATGTCGTCAAATCCTTCCATGGCCTCGCTAGCTTTCAGTCGCTTCCACCTCAAATCTCCACCATGACAGTGGGCTTCCTTCTCTTTTTGCCCCTTGATCACCCCAACCCTAACGAGGCCAGTGTCAGCCATTTTGAACAGCAATTCCGGCCCTGCTTCTCTACCATATTTCTGCATTTTTCTTTCCAAGCATTTATCTAATTAGTTTCATCACCCTTGTATAAAGAGCATTCAAAATCCTAACCTGCTACAGGTGGGTGTAGAAACTCTGAGGGAGTGTCAGAGAGTGGCAATGGCAGACTGAAAGGTGTAACAATGTTCTAGTATTCTTAACAATGTGGATGGAAGAGCTGGACTTGAAATCAGGATTCCATGATATCAGACACAACCTTGAGCAGCAGGTGAAATAATAAATGCTGGTATAGTCAGCGGCTCCACTATCCATGAAATAAGAGAAAAAACATTTGGAAATACAATCAATAATATATATTGAAAGTAGACAAAAGTGCTGGAGAAACTCAGCGGGTGAGGCAGTATCTATGGAGCGAAGGAAATAGGCAACGTTTCGGCCCGAAACGTTGCCTATTTCCTTCACTCCATAGATGCTGCCTCACCTGCTGAGTTTCTCCAGCACTTTTGTCTACCTTCGATTTTCCATCATCTGCAGTTCCTTCTTAAACATATATATTGAAAGCCTCATTTTAGATAAAATAAATACATTTGGACTATCTAGATGTCAGATGTATACCGAGACGTTTTGAACAACAGAGTTTGGGACCAGTGTGACACAGTGGCACAGTGATAGGGCACCAGACACCCAGCTTGGATCCTGACAATGGGTGCGGTCTGTATGGAGTTTGTATGTTCTCCCTGTAACTGTGGGGTTTTTTCCGGGTGCTCTGGTTTCCGCCCACATTCCAAAGATGTGCAAGTTTGTGGGTTAATTGGCTTCTGTAAATTGGCTCCCAGAGTGTAGGATAGAACTTGTGTACGGGTATTTACTGGTTCAAATGGCACAGTGGGCCAAAGGGCCTGTTTCCATGCTGTAACTCTAAAACTAAAACTGATCTATGAAATTTGGCGTGATCAACACATCTCCAGATTGCCCTCATCTGTCCTGCCTCTTTGCTCTGGAAGCTACTCAAAATCAGCGCATTGAACTTTTCCACCTTTATAATTTACTGACTACAGGTAAAAAGGAAAGATTGCAGGTTTCACGCAGTGAAATGGAACTGGTGTTTAATGGAGACAATAGGTGCGATTGGTGCTTGCAGGCAGACAGCACAGAGTTAGGCTGATACACAGTGGCTCGAAATATGACTTGGATTGCTAACAAAATCTCCAACCTTAAAGAGGTTTAAGAGGTTGGAGTTATCTGCGACACAATGAAACACCATGGCCAAGGGTAATTTCTAGCAGTGTAGGAATTACAGCACAACTGGCCTGTGAAAGTACCGGTTTCAACTGCGCTCATTTGATTCTAAGATTAGCACGAGTCCAGATTCCAAAAAAGATCAATTAGGTGGTCCAAGTTTAAATAAAAAAAACAAGAGGGCTTTATATAAATAGAACTCTGAGCAAATTTATTACAGAATTAGTAAGAAACATAACGCCAGAATTGCATGGGTTTATTTAAGCCATGCATGAAATAAATCATGTGCCAAGCAAAGGCAAATAGTCAGAGAAGGCCCGTGAGGGATATGTTTCAAAAGTACTGAAGTCATTACACTTCCCACAGCGTAACAGCACCAAATAAAAAGCTTCATAATAAATTCTCACTAGAATCGCTTGCACAATGACTGCTGACTTTGTAATCGCGATGTTAGATCTGTTCTTTCTCAAAGACTGTGGCGTAGCTTTAACTATGTTGAAAGTTTCAAGTGGAAGGGGAACAGGAGTAACACAGCAACTTTGACTGCCAGCGAGCAAACGCTGAACACTGTAGAAAATGTTGAATTTCCACCAACAAAGACCAATGACCATAAAACAAACGTTTTTTAAGATATGCACCAAAATGTCCATCTTATAAAACAGTGCAACTCTGGTCTTTCCATACATGTATCCATAGCATGGTGCACTGGAAAGCAACCTAACAGCAAATCTCAAATTCTAATAAAAGGGGCAGTTACTGATAAACAGACTAAGTTGACCCGATAAGTCTGTGGATAAGCTGAAGAGAGACATTGGCAGGGGCTTAAAATTTGGCCAATTCGCATGTTATCTGAGAAGGAAACATAGGCCCAGTAAGAGTACACAGAATACCTAAATTTTAATAGGAGGAACATTTTCAGAATGCCGAGTAGCTTTGTTTAATAATTTCTTGACAAATGCAATTTCATATCAATACCACTTTTAATTTCTCAAGTACTTTGAACATACACTGTAGATTATGAAATGCAAGCTCTGGGCACTGGGTACTTTTAGGAACAGATGCATTACCAAAAACACATTTGTGAATATTTTACCTTTGAATATCACATTCGGGTAGGAAGCATTTGTGTTTTTTACATGACATTGAAGTTAGAATGTGAACATATCCAGACAAAATGCATAAACTTTAATACCTTCATAGAAGATTGTCTAAATAATTCTTCAGCATTGTCCTTCAATTGTTTCATTAGCTTTAACTTTGAGGATATTAAAATTAGTAACATACTTCCGGGCTTAGTAAATTTTACATTGCCTGTAATATATCAGATATATGTTAAGTTAAATTGATCTATTTTTGCAATTAATGTTCTCTTTACAATTTACAAAAAGTTGGCAGCAAATCGCAACTTACTTTTGATTATCATAAAATCAAAAGTTTTTCCCTTCTCCGTCATTGTTTTAGTTTGCGGGGTTTAAGATGTGAAAGCAATGTGCTTCTGGCAGCTGCCCTACAATTATTTAACCGCTTTTGCTCTCTTAAAAAAAAGCATAAACTCCTTTGCTACCAGGAATACAAATATTAAATAAGTGAAAAGACGAATAAAGATTTGAACGCACACACAATACACCAAGATCAGGAATATAGTATAATCTACACTTAAATAGACTGCCATTGCTGATATTATTATTAATTTACATATAAGAGCACAAGAGAGCTAGGTACCACAATCTGTCCTGTTACCTTCAGATTATGGGAATATTGTGGAAGAGCAAACATTGTTTTATCTGATGATGGATGCATATACATGCTGTAACAGAATGCTTGGGTTTTCTGTGTTCTCTATATATTGACATCTGGTGTTAACCCCAAATACACTTCGCTACTCAACGCCAGAAATGAGCATGTTGATGTCTGCAGGCGGAAAGGGGACAGAACTGGTATCAAGTTCTTGGTTTGAAAGAGACACAATGCAGCTTTTACTTATTACACAGCAATACAGCTTGCTGTATTTAGCAGTTCCTTTTAATATCTTTGTGTTTCTATCTGCAAGCGCAGGTTTCCACTGACATGTTTGGATACACCTTCAACACCACATTTTTGTTTTCGTCAAAGAAGAGCACACTCAAAGAATTCATTTTGTCGGGTACACAGCAGGGCTCCGGAATTCCAGGGATTATCCCGACAGCCTTGACAATGCTCTGGATTGTTGCATGATTGGAGGGTCGAACCACCTGTGACAAAATGGACAATAAAATCATCAATTGCTCAAATTCCCTGCGCATAATTACTGGGCTAAGATTGATTTATGACTCGAGTCTGTGAGTTTCAAATTCACAATCCCCTTGTGCAACAGACAGCCCCGATTTGATAGAATAACATTTATGCAACTGATCAATGCTTGACACAGATCTTTAGAGAATCTTTAGCGAGTGTTTAGAAATTGCAATTGGACCTTTTCTATGAATCTTAGTATGTTCAACAATTAGTTCCAATTAGGATAAGGCTGCTAGGAATTACTGTCACTAGAAATGTAACCATTTTGAAATTTGGCTGGAATTAAAATTGTTGAGTTATTTTACAGTAGTGAAATAATATGACAAATATTAAAATTTACTTTTGAGGTTTTCCAGAAGCCAGTGACTGAAGAATCCCATTTACAAGTTTCAGTCGAGAGAGCTTGTAAACTGTAACCTTTGCCTTGGCATAAATTATAGAATTAACAAAAAGCAAGGAAAAAAAAATAGGTCTGGAAAAGTAACCGAGACATTGAAACAAAAGTATAGATTGGCAGCTGATTGACAATGGGAATGTGCCATTAAAAGTAAAAAACCATATCCTCATGTGCAGACAACTATAACTGGCAGAGAGTATGAAATATTTTACAGGGAGTCATATTTTGCAGCCACTGTAACAATGCTGGTGGAAGGACAATATAAATTCTGTTTATTGATATGAAATATTTTGAAAGAAAATAAAACATTTATATACTGGACCATTTGACGTTCTGGGGAATTAAGTATGCCCTATGCACATTTACATCAGCACTCATGAAGAAAAAGTGTGCTTGTCACAAAAATGACTAAAGTCTCTGCTTTCTTTAACCAGGGCCGTTATAAAGCAAATGCATTTTCACAACTAGAAGGTTTCTCTGAAGCAGTTGTGGGTAATCAAAATACCTTTACATTATGATCTGTGTTTTATTTGATGTAAATTGATTGATATACGCGTTGACTAACCTAACTCTTCCATTGTGATTCTGTGTTTGTTATGCATCTGTGCTCATTCCCGTGAAACAATGGAGACAACCGTATCCAATCAAAGCACTGGGCGGCCTCGATATTTAATTTGCAGCTTTGAAAACTAAAAGTGTTTTGTCTGCAGCAAGAAGGACTTACATACCCCTACTCTTGCATCAAGCTGTAAATAAAACTCTTTAAGTCTATTATTTTCATGATACCAGTGGTGCCATTTCTCTGTATGATGTACACTGTGAAACTTTGTTTGTAAATACACATGCATGGTAACTATATTTGTACAGCTAATTATTTATAGAAAGCTGTTAATTTTTTAGATAACTTAGTTAGTCTTGGTGTAACACTCCTGGTAATGTTGGCTGTTTATTGCTGGTTCTCAGTTGTACTAAGAAGTTGGTGTTGAACAACCTCTTGAGTCGCTGCACTTTTAGGTGGAGTGGGTTAAAGTTACTTGCTGAGTCACATACAAGGATTGTTAGGAGCCAACCATTCTGAGGCCAGAGATAGACACAAAATGCTGGAGTAACTCAGCGGGTCAGGCGGCATCTCTGGAGAGAAGGAATAGGTGATGTTTCGGGTCAGGACCCTTCATCAGACTTGACCTGAGGCCAGTCTATTTGAGGCCAATCTGGGCAATACTGGCTGGTTTCTTCCTTAGAAAACATTATTTGGTTAGAAAGAACTCCTCGGTTGTTGTCCTGCAGGATTTGTATCATACCAAAGTGTCAGGGAGCATAAGTGTTTTATGTCTTTCAAAAGCTGGGAGACAAATTAAGATATGGAACCTTTCGGCTCTTTGTGCCAGATTGCGCAAAAGTCTCCGATTGTCACAAAATTTTAATTCATTGATTTGACTTATCTTTGTGCCATCTGCTTTCAATGTTACAGCTGCTTTTAAAAATAAAATGAGACTGCAAATAGTAGATAACCAAAAATAATCGATTTGGTTCCTTTAGGTGATTTTTAAACCAGGGCCAAGTGCCGATACTTAAATGTGACCACCTCTGGAGGGGCGTGAGAAATGTACAAAAATTACACCTACATGTGCAAAGACACAGGCCCTTAATATATATTGGGAGATTGCGAGTGAGAAGGGGGGCGAGAGTGGTGGCATTAACATGGGGACTGCCTCCTACCCCATTCTTCCTTATATGAAATCTGAAAGAGGGTTTTACAGGGTTTTATACACTCATCCTGCTACAAATGTTGTTGATCACAGTTTCCATCAGCATATCACATTGTCCATGCTGAATATAATTATTCTCTAATTCATTTTCCTTGATTAATGAGAGCTGCCATTGCTTCGTACTTTCCGAGAGCCACCAACAAAATGGTATGATGGTGTGGAGTCATGTACTTATATCACTAAGCAGCAGGTCGGGCAAGGAACAGCACAGGACCTGCTTGATCAACTAGTGAGGCAAGCAGTAAATACAAGAGGGCCTTTTAATGCAACACACATGGGTAATAAAGTGGGAAATAATGAACTGAAGCAGGCATGACAGCCTGAATGGACTTCCCTTTGCATTCCTGTCTGTTCGGTTTTACTGTGGACACCAAATACATAGCAATTCACTGCAAATGGTGTCTTTATCAATTGTGCTATTGTGCCTATGGACATAATACTAAACTGCCTCAGGAGGACTCCGATACACATGATTAATGGGAAAAGTCCTTCCTGACAGAGCCTGGTTTTATCTGCAGTGCCTGTAATAGTCTTTGATGATTCAGGGAGCCCAATGGGGACCCTGTGGAGAGGTGGGCTTTATTGGGTATTATTCTCTGAGGACAGAGAATCTCTCGCTTGTTGTCTTCCAGTCAGTTAATTCACCATCCACTTCTCTGATCTCCAGCGTGCCCTTAATGCACTTGGCATGACCTCTTTTATCACCTGGAGAAAGACCATTCTCACACCAACCCTCAAGAAAGCAGATCCACCTCAGATGGACCATATCTAACCGGCCTTGTGACAGAACGCCGGCAGATTCCTGTACATGTGATACTGTTAAATGATACTATGCGAGAATTACAGGCTCACACAGGCATCCTCACTACCCCAGAGGGACCAGAAATGAAAACTGCAGTTTTCTTTTCAAACATTCGCTTTAATAGCGGATCTTCCCCACTATACCCCCTGAATGAATATAAAATTGGAGAAGGAAAATGTATATTCAGCTGTTTCGTATATAACGAGTCGTTTATTTAGATCATACGTGGTCTTTCTTCCATAATTTACAGTGGGGAAATCTCCGCAGATATTTCTTGAAAATTGGAGCTCAGAGGTAGAAGCGAGGCCGAGAATATAATATAAAGACCTCAGTGTTTTTCTTAGACTGCTAGGAGTCCGCATTTCATTAGGCATGGCGCGATCTATTAAAGACGTACGTAATTTCCTCAGTATTTCAGCTTAAATGCATGTCAAAATAACTTTAGAAGTGCAGAAATGTGTGTACGGATGTTATCCATCTCGTTATGTGTTATTTGGCACCGTAAAATCACTGGGTCTTTATGACGAGCTAAAGAAAGGAACAGTGAGCGTTGTGTGGATGGGACCCTCGAATTAACCTTTTGGAGGCTTTGAGGAACTCGGGGTGTTTCAGCAGAAGTTAATTGGAACCAGATTGCACATCGACCCCAGGTGATTTCGCACGTAATTCTACCAGGAGCAAGTTATCTTACCTTGGGCATTGGGAATACGCAAGCCCCAGCGCAATAAAAGGCGTCGAAGGACTTGGGGGATATAATCCATTCGCTCCAACCAATGTCGGCGAAATCCACTTTCAGGTACCTCCGAGAACAAGTCCTGGGTTCGTTCCACTGACGCCTCCTCGCCTTGCGCATGGTCTTCTCGTCGAAGCTCAGCACCTGGGACCTGACCAGTTGGTCGCCATGGCCGGGATCCTTCCTCCGCCTCTCTTTTCGGGGCACCTTGGGTTTCAGGGGGCGGTAGGTGTTGCCCCACAGGTCGTGCTTGTTGTAATGGCCGTACTCCACCTCCGGCAGCTCGTTGTTCTCCAGGGAGGGGGACGAGAAGTAGGTTTCCCTTCTCACCCGAGAGTCCCTGGAGGCGTTGGGAGACTGCGTGGACTCTTCCTCGCTGGGAGGAAACGGCCCGTAGCGTTGCAACGTGAGCCCCACGCTGTTGGGCTCGGAAATGGCCAAATCGTTTGCATAGACCAAGATGTAGGGCAGGTTGCTTGATGGCGTTGGACTGGGGGGCTTGTCTCCAGAATCCACTTCAGCGGTGACCATTAATCCATCTGCCCTCCTGGCTTCCTTTACAATGTGGGTGATGTCGTTCAGACACCAGGTTCCCCGCCGGTGAGGAGTCACGGCCAGGCTTCCCAATAACTTCCCGGAAGGTGAGCCGGGGGAGCGTCTTCTGAAGGTCAGTTGGACCGGCTGCGCCTTGTGAGGCTGGAGCAGGGGACACGGGGAGTCCTTAGAGCGTTTGCACACCACCGGCCTGTTTCTCCAACGTTTCTGCGTGAAGAAGTGAAAAGTCGCCGCCAAAATCAGCTCGGAATCTTGGATGGAGGACAGATTGAAGTGGTAGAGAATTTTATGATCAATGGTTTCTGCAGAAAGAGAAAACATTAATCACGTTAGCATGTAACATGTGTGTGTTTTCTTAATTCCGACCCAAAGAGCCATGCCTACTATGTTCTGTTGTGCTGATGCAAAGCAAGAATTTCATTGTCCTATCAGGGACACATGACAATAAACTCACTTGAATCTTGAATCTTGAATAGCCAATTGTTGACAAACTTAAATGCTTGGACAGCAATGGCGCCTAGGTTCTGTGGTAGGACAGATAATCATTTAACCTTCTTTCAATGCACCCAAAGCGTGGCTCACTCAAGTCGAACCGAATAGTAATTCTGCAGATAAAACAGACTGCAGATGCTGCAATCTTGATCAAAACCCAAAGTGCTGGAAGAACTCAGCGGGTCAGGCAGCATCTGTGGAGGGAATGTGCAGGGGACGTTTCGGGCGGTAACCCTCCTTCAGAATGATGGATTATGCAGGATGGTCAATAAAAATGGTTCCGTAAAGTTGAACTCCTTCAACCCTTATCTCGTGTAAAGCGAGGCACTTAAAATCTAACGATAGACACAAAATGTTGGAGTAACTCAGCTGGACAGGCGGCTTCTCTGGAGAGAAGGAATGGGTGACGTTTCGGGTTCGGGTCGAGACCCTTCTTCAGCCTTCTCTCCAGATAAGCCGCCTGTCCCGCTGAGTTACTCCAGCATTTTGTGTCTGTCTTCGGTGTAAACCAGCGCATCTGCAGTTCCTTCCGGCACATTTAAATCAGATGTTCATTTGTGTGGATATTAACACGAGTGAGCGCCTTTTCCGAGTGTCAAACGTAATGGCCAGGTAGCCCGGACTATAAGCCCCATAAAGTTTGGGATATGACCTTGCTTTGACTTCGCTTGGCTTCCATGGGACATTTTTGTTCACGGTACGATAGTTTCCAGGGCTACCGAATTAACATCGGAGCTGTGGAATTATTTAAACCACATACATTAAAAACGTACATGAAGTCAACATTTCCTACCCAACCACCATTATTATTAATAGTATTATCGCTTTGGGACATTTTATTGCATTGGGCCCAGTGTGCAAATATATCGCTGCTATCTCATTGGAAAACGACCATTTATTTTACAATAAGCAATTGTTCACATTTCAACTGCTCCGTGTCCTCACTGGCCGGGCACCCTTCTCCCCTGCGACACGACCCCTTCGTAGAATATTTGAGATAAAAATGCTTTATGAGCAATCTCTTTAAATTACTGCGAACTCGTAAAACAAGCTAGTATACGCGAAATGAAAGAAGCATTGTTTCGGCGCGCGGTTAGGGCACAGCTTAAACTTAGTTGAATGTTTTAGACTGGGCATTAACTTTGGATTCTAAGCTCCCGGGCTAAAGATTGGGCAGCGGTTAACTGGGAATAAACCCGAGCATTTTCACAATTATGCGTCCGAATATAATTCTGTACAATGTTTTTTAAAAGAAATTTCGGGAGGTTTGGCACATCCCAGCGATGGCACATTGACTGATAGCATCCTACACTCCCAACCCACACCACAAGACATAAACACAGCGAGATGGATCAACAAGGAACTGCAGATGCCGCTTTACAATTTTTTTTAAAAGGACACCAAGTGCTGGGGTAACTCAGCGGGGCAGGCAGCATCTCTGGAGAGAACAAACGGGTAGGAAAGAACTGCAAATACTGGCTTAAATCAAAGGTGGACACGAAATGCTGGAGTGACTGAGCGGGACAGGCAGCATCTCCGGAGAGAAGGAATGGGTGACGTTATAGGTCGAGACCCTTCTTCGGATTGGTTTTATTTGCGACCAAGATCAACATAAACAATATTTAGAGAGATGCAATGATTGCAGATGCTGGTTTACACACACACACACACACACACACACACACACACACACACACACACACAGACACAGACACACACACACACACAGACACACAATGCTGGAGTGACTCAGCGGGTCAGCAAGCATCTCTGGAGAACACGGATAGGTGACGATTCGGGACAGGGCATATCTTCACATACACAACACATAAACACCCCACTTTCTTCCAAAGTGGCAGTTACTAATAAGTGGTACAAATACGGCGCATTTTCAGGGGTATTTTTAAGGTGAAATTGGTGGATAGTGGGGGGGTGTGAGACCAGGTTGGGCAAGGGAGGGGAGGGAGGGGGGAGGTTAGGAGGAGTATCCTCCACGCAGGCGGTGCTGTGCCGGGTGCCCAATGCTGGTGGTGGCTAGACTGAACGCTCGCAAGTGTTTGTATCTGCTCGGGTCGAATTCACACCCCGCCGAGATGCAACCGTGCGAAGCACTGCCCCGGATCCACTGGGATATCCAGACCCTCGGGACAGTGTTCACACTCACACGCCCCAAGTCCCCAATAACCCGGCCACGTATCCTGGCCATCTTACACACTCATCACAACTCTACACTTGAGCGCTGGGCTTGCAAAGATCAGATATAATCCTGAACTGCTATCTACCTCATTGGTGACCCTCGGACTATCTTTGATCGGACTTTGCCTTGAACTAAACATCATTCCCTTATCATTGTACATTGCTCGATTGTAATCATGTATTGCCTTTCCGCTGACTGGTTAGCGCGCAACAAAAGCTTGTCACTGTACCTCAGTACATGTGACAATGAACCAAACTGGAACTGGAAAAGCAAATACAACTTTTCTGGGGGAATACATGGGCAAGAGTCAAACTTGGCGGACTGTCCCCTTACCCTCCGTCGCCTTGAAGCTGCGGACAGTGTTACCGTCCCTCGGCCGGTTCCCCTCGCGGTTGTACTTGTCGTAGAGCTTCAACATATGCACAGCCACCATATCCTGAGCGGCGCGGCCGAGCGCCGAGATGTGAGTGGGTCGAGACGGGCGCAACTGCTGGTCCGCCCCGCTCTCGCTCCTCGCCCGCACGCTGGCAAAGGCGAGGGAGGCGAGCACCTGGAAGACGAGACCGCGCTCCGGCCGCAAGCAAGCCATGGTGATGATGCCCGCTGCTCCTTCCAGCACAGCTTGGATCTCCGTTGGCGCTGTGTCGATTTCGACTGGCTCCCCTTATCTTGGTAGAACGGAGAAGGGTCAAGAAGCGAATGACTGGAGCAAATCAGGCTGCAGTCCGACTTATTGCAACTTAACTATCGGTGCCTCTTGATGCCAGCTCGTATAGAGAGAGAGAGAGAGAGAGAGAGAGATAGAGAGGGGAGAGAGTCCTTGCTGATTATCCGGGTGCAGCCTCTGTCACCCCGTATCTCTGGGTTTGTAACTCCTTATACTACTTCTTGCCGCTTGGTAATGTGCAACTGTTCCCCCTCCCCGAGAAACTTTTTTTAGGTTGAGATATCGGTGACGAAATTCGCCCGCAGACCAATCGGAGCTAAAGTCCTCCTCTTTCTCCAATGGGCAGGTCGGTGCGCGGGGTTCCCGGAGAGGATGTCCCCGTTTCACCAGCGCCGGGCTGGAGTGCTGCCGGACCCGGCACCCTTCAACCCCCACAGCCGCGATACCCAAGTCTGCATGTCCCAATGGGTCGAGAGGACCAGAACAGCCTTGCAACGCCCGCCATGGGTTATTTCACCCCCAATATATATATATATATATATATATATATATATATACATATATATAATTATATATATATATATATATATATATATATATATATATATAATTATATATATATATAATTATTTAAATAAAGGCTCAAAAAGCATATTTGTGGCATTTAAAATGACACAAGGGCTCACAGATAGTTTTTTTTTTAAGGAAAGGAATGTATTCTGGTTAAGGGTGCAAAGGACATGGTTCTGAAGTGGTCGGCTTGCTCTGAAGAAGGGTCTCGACCTGAAACGTCACCCATTTCTTCTCTCCAGAGATGCAGTCTGTCTCGCTGAGTTCCTCCAGTATTTTGTGTCTATCTTCGCCTCGCTTGTCAACGCCAACCCTAGCGGAGCGAGTGCACCATCTCCGCTTCACTCACAGCGCAGCGCTCGAACACACCTTCCATCGGCAGCTCCCAAGGCACCGCGCCAGCCCTCAGCTTTGGCCCTTTCCTTGATTTTCCAGAGTGTTTTAATCTCCGGGTGACCGGGATACGGCGTTCGGAGGTTGCTCGAAATATTCGCTCCTTAAGGAAGGGTAACATGTTATCCTACTGTGCTCAAACGCCTTTTATACACCAGGATAGGCAGGAAACAAGTATAGCCAACTGCTTGGTAGTTGAAACTTAGCAATAAAGCCCCAAAATAAAGAACACTGCTTAATTTATTTGATTTCCATATTGGGCAACGCCGCCTTTGTTGCTTTAATTACATTGAGTTGTTCAAACTTGCAAATGGTGTTAGAAATGTCCCAAAGGTCTCTGCGAATAGTTTTATGTTTCAGAACTTAATCCCCCAGTCAGGTTTTCTGCCCCGTCTCAGCCTCCAGCTCCTTCATCTGGCGCCTATCTCGCATCTCCTAGCTCAATCGCTTGTTTGCCTTGGCTGTGCCGACGCTTCCCTGGCTAATTGCTGTTTTAATTCAAGCCCTTGAAGATTCGCTTCCCCGGAGGGTTGAAGATGCGAAGCCAAAGCTTTTATGACGCGTGGACAGAATTGGCAACAATCTTAGAATTCGCTTACCGTTGTCCAATGCTCCCTGATATGTGGATTTGTGTCTGTTGCTCAAGATGATCTCCCCACCGTCTAAATTGGAGAATACCTGTTAGAATTAAATTTCCAGTAAAACTTTAACAATTTCCCCCCCCAAGTCATGGAGTAATACAGTCATACAGTAAGGAAACAGGCCCTTCAGCCCAACTTGCCCACACTGCCCAACATGGCCCATCTACACTCGTCCCACCTGCCCATATCCATCCAAACCTGCCCTATCCATGTCCCGGACAAATTGTTTTCTTAGGCGTTGCAATGGTCCCTGCCTCAACTACCTCTTCTGGCAGCTCCTCCCACACATCCACCACCCTTTGTGTGTAACAGTCACCCCCAGAGTCCTATTAAATATTTCCCCCTTCACCTTAAACCTATGTCCTCTGGTCCTTGAATCCCCTACTCTGGGCAAGAGACTCTGTGTGTCTACCTGATCTATTCCTCTCATGATTTTATACACCTCCACAAGATCAAGTGTATGAAAAAAAAAAAAAATTCCCACTAAGCAGCTATTTGGACAGTTCATGCCAATGACAATACAGTATATTTTGTAGTGATAGTTTATTGGGTGATTTACCAGAGATGTTGGATCTGTGACTGGAGGGTTAACAGCATGAGAGTTGTCTTTGAGAATACAATGAGAGTTGGCTTTGAGAATCCATCTTAATTATCAGGCCAGAGCCTCAGAACACAAAATACATCCAAGTAGGTGCTGGATTGAGAAATGCAGTTAAAACACCGGAATATTGACTATTATTATGCTTGGCTGCTGCACATTGTGGAGGTAAATGCATTGGTGTATTTGCTAATGGAGACACCAGGAACTGCAGATGCTGGAATCTAGAGCCAAAAAATTACAAAGTGCTGGAGGGACTCTGAGGGTCAGGCGGCATCTGTGGAGGGAATGGACAGACGATATTTCCATCTGGGACCCGAATTGCGATCAGTCTGATTAAACAACCCGAAATGTCGTCTGTCCATTTCCTCCACAGATGCTGCCTGATCTATTGAGTTCCTCCAGCACTTTGTGTTTTGTTCAGTGTATTTCATAAAAATACGTTCACATGTAATTCTGTGAATTGTTTTATTAGTTCCCTTCCCAACAACAATTGAACACTCTGAACTCCAACTAAATTGTGAACAGCAAACTGCCTGCGTTGCACTAGGGCCTTTGGCCTTTGTTTTGTTTTGCACTATATTGGGTTTTTAAATGTCTTGAACTTATCTCTTTTCATTTGTTTATTATATTATCTATTGAGTACCGTGTTTACAAACCTGTTATGCTGCTGGAAGTAAGAACTACACTTTTCCATATCAAGACATATGACATATAACATAAGGCTGTTGACTAGTTTTACTTGAAATGGTCGATGTTCTCTTGAAAGGACATGAAATGTAAACTTTTCTTCTTCCTGCACAGTTGCTGCCTGACCTGTTGGGTATTTCCAGCATATATTATTTCACTTTGGACTTCAGGAAATATTTGTCTGGATTAGGATTCTTTCACCTTTTTTATGTGTGGGCACTCACAGACTTTCACGAGCGTATCACAACCCACAGCCTCTCAGTCTGTAATGACTGCGGCCAATTTCTGAATCCAAAACCACATAAATGTAAGCACTTCACCAGTAGAGATGGAACCAGGGTGCCACAAATAACATACCCCAATGACTGACTTGACTTTCAAGTTTCTGTTCCAGACCATAACTCCCTGGTTTACCATTAGATATCTTTTGGCTATTAGATTGCTGACCTTCTTATAGAGATTGGATCCAGTGC
The DNA here is from genome assembly GCA_963514005.1 of Raja brachyura. Next base: position 11,497,778 of record OY740818.1, read on the forward strand.
CAAATATTCACCATCAGACATCAACCCCTTGCTCGGAAAAGTCCTGGATAAGCTTCAATTTGCCCATCGCCACAACAGGTCACCAACAGATGCTATCGCTCTGTGCTTGACAAATATAGTGAAATATAATACATACACCAGGATGCTGTTCATCGACTATAGATCAACGTTCAACATAATCATTCTCTTCAATCTCATCACCAAGCTTCAAGACCTGTGCCTCTGTACCTCCCTTTGCTATTGATTCCTTGACAACCTGAATGGCAGACCTCAATCAGTGCTGAATGGTAACACTTCCTCCTCATAGACATCAGTCTGAGAAGGGTCTCGACCTGAAACGTCCCACTGACTTACTCCAGCATTTTGTGTCTATCCTCTTCATTGACCTTTAACGCGGGTACATGTCAAGGCTGCTTAGTCCCCTGCTCTAATCTCTATACACCCACGACTGTGTGGTCAAGTACAACTTCAATGCCATGTTTATATTCACTGCTAACACCACTGTTGTTGCCTGAATCAGTGGTGTGGACGAGTCAGTGTAATGGAGAGAAATAGAACACCTATGTGTAGGAAGGAACTGCAGATGTTGCTTTGTACCGAAGATAAACACCAATTGCTGGAGTAATTGTTAAAGAAGGAACTGCAGATGCTGGAGAATCGAGGGTTACACAAAAAGGTGGAGAAACTCAGCGGGTGCAGCAGCATCTAAGGAGCGAAGGAGATAGGCGACGTTTCGGGTCGGGTCTCGACCTGAAACGTCGCCTATCTCCTTCGCTCCTTAGATGCTGCTGCACCCGCTGAGTTTCTCCAGCTTTTTGTGTAACCCCCAATTGCTGGAGTAATTTTGGGGTCAGGCAGCATCTCTGGTGAAAATGGAATAGGTTTCCTCTTATGAGTGGTGCCGCAACACCAAAAACATTCAGCATTTAAGACATTAGTTTAGTTTAGTTTTGTTTAGAGATATATTACAGAATGCAAATAAGAATATTTTTGCTCATGTGTCCACTTAGCCTAATCCCACTTCCTAACTCCAGATTTAAGTGCTCACCCAAGTTTCATTGAATTTTGTGTAATGTAGATGAATACGCCACGAATGAAGTTTAATTCTCGAGCTTGAGGAAAGTATCAGAAAACTACATTCATTACTCCTGGCACTGTTGCCAGGATTCATGCCCACCTTTCAGCAACCTTGAGCTTGAACAAATGGAAAAGCCAAGACCAGACAAATATGCAGTACCATTAAAGAGGGAAAATATACCAGAAAATTCCTTTCCGATCACTCATGCGATCAAAACTACCTTTTGGTAAATTCACCAATATTCTCTTAGTGATGTAATCTCCTTGCCAGTAAACAATTCTTCCAGGTCCCTCTTGTAGTTCAAGAGTCAAGAAGACCTTTTAAGTTGCTGTTGTACATTGAAGAGACTTACAACTGATTGGAAGATGAAGGGTATCTAAAACCGACTATCCTGTGGCTGTCCAGGATAAAGCTGTAATCCATATTCACTTCATTTGCATTCACTTCATTGTACAATTCACACCATTTCATAGAAACATAGAAACATCGAAAATAGGTACAGGAGGAGGTCATTCGGCCCTTCGAGCCAGCACCCCCATTCATGGCTGATCGTCCGCTATCAATAACCCGTGCCTGCCTTCTCCCCATATCCCTTGACTCCACAAGCCCCTAGAGCTCTATCTAACTCTCTCTTAAATCCATCCAGTGACTTGGCCTCCACTGCCCGCTGTGGCAGGGAATTCCATAAATTCACAACTCTCTGGGTGGAAACGTTTTTTCTCACCTCAGTCTTAAATGACCTCCCCTTTATTCTAAGAGTATTAGAATATTCTAAGAGAATATTACAAAGTGCACCCCTTAATTATTCTAATTACAATTATCATTACATTAATATCACCTGCGTCTACCTTTGCCTCAACACATCTTGTTTTGGACCATCAGCCATTCTTCGTGGCTTCTGGACCTGGACCCAACACATACCTGGATAGACACAAAGTGTTGGAGTAACTCAACAGTGCAGGCAGCATCTCTGGAGAAAAATAATAGGTGACATTTTGGGTTGCAACTGGAGATGAGAACAGGGCAGAACAAATAAGGGCCAGCAACAGATGACCTCAGGAATGATGGAGCCCATAATGGCCCATTGTTGGCTGGGGAAAGTGTGATAACAAGAGGGATACAAGGATGGCAACAGTGGAATGTGGGCAGGAGGGGGGAGGAGGAGGAGGAGGAGCAGGAGGGGAGGAGAGGGGAGGATACGGGAGGGGAGGGAATGCAGGAGTTACTTGAAATCAACGTTCATACAGTTGGGTTGTAAACTGCTTCCATTCCTTTACAATCCTCTGCAATCTGTCCTAAATATCCAGTCCCATACAACCACTACCTCCATGCGTGTTAACCTACACTTGGTCCTGGTTAAGCAACATGACTATTTGAATATTTTCATCCTTGTTCTCAAGTCTCAGAAGACCTTCGGTTTCTGTTATTTGTAATCTCCCCTTACAAGATATCTGGGGCCCCTCCCTAACTTTGACCGTTCCATCACTGGAGCCTTCAGCTGCTAATGCCCTAAATTCTTCTACCTGTTCACCTCTCTTTCTTCCTGTGTGAAACTCCTTAAAATCTAGCTTACTGGTTGAGTTCTTGGTCATCAGTTTGGTGTTAAACTCTGTGAAAGGTCTGAACTGCTTTATTTGTTAAAAGATTAAAGAATGTTTGGGCAGCCGTGGTGGCGCAGTGGTAGAGTTACTGCCTTACAGCGCTTGCAGCACCGGAGACCCGGGTTCGATCCCGTCTACAGGTGCTGTCCGTGCGGGGTTTTCTAAACCCCCCCGTGACCTGCATGGGTTTTCTCCGAGATCTTCGGTTTCCTCCCACACTCTAAAGACGTACAGGTTTGTAGGTAAATTGGCTTGTTGTATATGTAAATTGTCCCTTGTGTGTGTAGGGTAGTGTTAATGTGTGGGGATCGTTGATTGGCGCGGACTCGGTGGGCCGAAGGGCCTGTATCTGCGCTGTATCTCTAAACGAAACTGAACTAAACTAAATCGAAGTTGCAGTTGGCACATCTCCTAACACTGTTGTACTTCCGGAAAATAAAAATAAACACAGAGAATTAAATGAATAAAATTGGTTTTGCTCACCCATTATTTTTGTAGTTGTTTTAGCTTTATGCAATGTGTGTTTGAGTGTTTGCTCACTAACATGGAGTAATGGTGGCCATGTGGGGAGGGCAGAATTAGTTATTAACCCTGGTACCATAAGAATGCTAGCCCAGATTAGGCTGAGTTGTGCTGTTGGGGCAATATAACAGTACACTTACTCTTCAGACTCCTTATGTAATTGCCCATCTGTCATTTGGAGTGCTTTATGCTTACACTGTATACCTCAGTTGAAAGAAAAAATCCCATCTTGATGTGGATAAGAAATGGAAAAAAAGCACATTTGCTTGTGAGTGAATTGCTCATCGTTGTAAGACAAACTAATCAGTTAAGAACATATAGAAAGTAAAAAATGCCATCCAAAATGTTTCACATGGAAGTTTAGAAATAAGAAACTGCAGACGCTAGTTTACAAAAGAAGACACAAAGTGCTGGAGTTGCCCTTCATCTCCAGCAGCATCTCTGGAGATCATGGATAGATGACGTTTCGGGTCGGGACACTGTTTGAAGGGTCCCGATTAGAAACGTCATCTATCCATATTCTCCAGAGATGCTGCCTGACCCGTTGAGTTACTCCAGCATTTTGAGTCTTCAAATGGCAGTCTCCTTGCCTTCTTCATTCTAGACAACAAGAGTAACAGATGCAGCCGTTGAACGGTTGGTGAAATATCTGTTATCAAAGGTAATAGAAGTGTGAAAACACACACCTCCAGATTCAGGGACGGTTTCTGTTATCAGGCAACTGAACCATCTGACCAACAGCAAGTATTTACCTCTTTGGAGACCCTTGGATTATCTTTGATTGGACTTTTCTGGCTTTATCATATCTTCTATGATTATTTTCTATCTTACTATGATATCTTCACGTTATCATGTGCATTGTGTACACTGTGGATGGCTCGATTGTAATCATGTTTTGTCTTTGCATTGACTGGTTAGCACACAACAAAAGCTTTTCACTGTACCTCAGTACACAGGACAATAAACTAAACTCAAACTCATATCACCTTCATATGTAAAGGATTGTAGAGATTTACTGGAAATCGGAGCCTGGAATTTTAATCTTTAATTTGATTTTTCATTCAGGTAACTGGGTTGTTGTGCCATACACTGTCCAATCTTATTTATGGAGAAGCATTTTGTTATTAACCTAAGTCTATTAAAGACTTTTAATGTATCTTTTCCCATGAAGATAGTATAATGATGTTATATTGTTATGGCCGGGTTACTTTGGGAGTATTTCATTTACAATTATCTTACATTTGAGAGACATGTTCCTCTTCTGCATGTTTTATATTGATAGACCAACAGGGGGAGGTCTTTGAGTTTAGTACCCAGATATCTTGAGCAAGATTTTGGTTTTGATCTGTAATGTGAAGTAATCCTATTGATTTTATTCGGATACACATTGAGTTCTTTAGGCATCTGATGATTTTGTGATTGGGGGCTTGTGGAATAGATATATGATTTCCTCTTGATTACTTAACCCCAATTCAGTCAGTAGCGTTCTGTCATCATGGGTCTACAAATCACTATAGAAACATGACCATCAAGCCTATGTTGACTCGCCCGTAAGGGAGTGCTGCATTGTCAGAGGTTGACTGTTTCAGATGGAACAATGAAGCAAAACCCCTTATGGTCTCACAGATAGATGAAAAGAGCCCATGGATTTGGTATGAAGAAGTGCAGACTTAATCATTCCACCAAAAGACACCCTCAGTAGTCATGCATCATCTCCGGAGAACAAGGATAAGTGACATTTCAGGTTGAGACCCTTCTTCAGCCCCTTCTCAATCCAAAACATCACCTATCCATGTTCTCCATAGATGCTGCCTGGCCTGCTGAGTTCTTCCAGCACTTCGTGTCTTTTTGTGTAATGACCAGCATCTGCAGTTCCTTGTATCTACCTAATCATTCCACCAACTGCAATAACCCAAGTCACACCATCATTTTCATTGAAATTTTGTTTGTTGGCACATGCTGTGTATTTTGTTACTCTGGGCAGTCCTGAGGTCACGACAGTGACTCGATTGTTTAGATGACATAATCCCCAAGAAAATGATAAGGAACCGAAAGGGGCGTGTGCACTGCCCTGCTGAGACAGATCGCAAGGGGTCCCAAGATTATTGTAGATTTTGCATTCAAACCTGTAGATCAACATCAGCCGAAAAATCTCATGGATGTTATAACAAAGAAGTTTGGATGATCTGATCAATATTTTGCTAAACAATCAAAATACAACAAATGCACTGCAGTATGAATTAAGCATGAGGATGTCCTACACATGTAAATACTACACAGCAAGCTTAATTGATGATCTTCGCGAGCAACACAATTATTTCTTATCTATCGTTACCACCAAGGAGGCCATTCAGCCCATTGAATCAGTGCTGGGTTTCAAAGCATTTCCACTTATTTCCCAGTAACATTCTCTCTCTTTTGCCCATCAATTTACTTGCACTTGGGGCAATTTACAGTAGGCCCATTACACAGTATGTCTTTGCGATGTGGCAGGAAATCAGAGCTCCTGAGGGAAACCCACGCGGTCACCGGGAGAACGTGCAAACTCCACACAGAATTCTCCGAAGATCGGGATTGCATCTAGAACACTCAAACAGCGAGGTGGCATCACTACCAGCATTAGTGTGTAGGAAGGAACCGCAGATGCTGGTTTAAACCAAAGATAGACCCAAAATGCTGGGGCATTTAGCGGGCCAGGCAGCATCTCTGGAGAGAAGGAATGGGTGACGTTTCGGGTCGAGACCCTTCTTCAGTACCAGCATTAAGACAGATGTAGGACATCCTTCTGCATCAATGAGACTTTGGATACAAATCTTCACAAGCCTATTACCACATGAAGTATTGGGATAAATGAGCAAAATGCCTGTCTGAGGCATAGATTTTTAATGTGAGAGGTGAGGTCGAGATTCTGAAATGAGCTGCAAGAATAGGTGGTACAGGCAGATACAATTATAACATTTCCAAGGGATTTGGACAGGTATTTGGATGAGAATGTCATATAAAGAAATGGGTCTAATGCAGGCAATTGGGATGAGTGTTGATACACATGGGGGTGAGTATAGCTGAGGTGGGCTGAGAGGATCTGTTGCTGTGCGATATGATCTGTGCGATCTGTTGCTGTGCGATATGTTTTCTTTGGAGAAAATTCAGGTGGGAATTCTAGATTTTAGTGAGTAAGATGCTACAAGCAAGAGTACAGAGATGGAGGACAGTGTAGATGTAGGAATGGTTCAGGGTGCAGGAGATAGGCAGGTTGAGGCAATGGAGGGATGTGAGAATGAGGAAAAGATTTGAGTATCAACAGGCTACTGGAATGGTGAATGTAGAAAACATTTGTTTAATTGAGGGGCCAAACAAAAAGTTGTCATCATGCAAGCTTGAATCTAGGTTCAGACATTTCCCAGATTACATTTTAAGTCTACAAATTGCTGGGTTTAAAGATGATTTGTATTTCCTAAACTGTAAACCTCAGATGATTATTTTACATTAAAGAAACTCTTGCTCTGCTGCGTTTTGCAGTGGAATACAATATGTTTCCAAGCGTAAATGTGGTCTGTTGTAGCCGAAAGTTTCATATAAAAAGTATGGTAAACTTCCAGTATGCACAATATGCCTGTGCATATGTCGCTTCATAAACTTTATCCTTCAGCATAATGACTGGTGGGAGTTACAATTAGATAAGTGTCATAATTGCATGCGGTTTATGAAGTATTTTGGCAATGACAGGGTAAAATAGCGTTTTGTGGCTATTTAAGAATATTGCTGTACTAACTGATGTATCCCAGATGGATGGCAAATTGTGCCAGTTTTAAGTAGTACCATAGTACAATTGTGGTTTAGCCTACTATAGAGGATTAGCTAAGTCATTAGCAGCACCAGCAGCGGTTGTAAATACCTCAATTAACGCAAGTGGACTAAGCTCAATATTAATAAATGCAACATTCTTTAAAAAAAAAAAAAATTTGCGTTCTCCCTGAGTTTACAACAGACAAGAAACCCGAAGGGTCGATCCCAGTATCTGTCGCTGCAGCCTCTAGTTTCAATGGAAAAAAAGTGCTTCTTAATTAAAGTTTTGGTAAACTTCTCTTTGGGAATTATCCAGGGCGCCTTTTGTTTGATGCTTTGATTTTATTCACAGCTTTATATACATGACCTCCAGGAGAGCAGTGTGTTGACCTTGCCTATTTTTGTTTTCTTGTCTGCAGTACTTTTACACAATGCTGCTCCTGTGATAAGAAGGCAGCAGACAGCAGGGGATTGCTACAAGCTGGGATACTTAGGTCACCATCCATTTGCTGCTTTCTCCCCTACAATTCAGTTGAAATCTCCATTCACATAATGTACTTGTCTGAGCTTCAAACTAGTGCAGTAAAACCCCTGGCCCTTGATACTTTGACATTGTTACTGGCGAATCGAGGAATAAATCAAGGATAGCTAATATTTCTTGCTCTATTTTATTGCTGAGCTGCAGGAAAGCAAAGTCATTAAGCTGTATTGCTTTGATTCCTTTATGCTACCGAGATGATGAAATAATAAGCGGGTAGAGAAGGAATTCAAATTAGCTCTGAGTCACATAATTCCTCCATTCTGTATATGGTTAATCAACAGCATTTCTTCCGTAGCTTAAATGGAGAGCCATGCAATTACTGTTCAAGCAGAATATCATTGGTATTCGGAATACATTTGGCTGCTTGTGGAGGCTTCAGTGTTCGGCTTAAGCCCCTCCTTTCAATCTCGGTGGAGTTCCGTGCTGCGAGTTTTATAACCCAGGAGCTTGCGTTAATTGGGAAAATATATTTTATTTCCCCAGTAAGAGAATTCTAAAGTTGCAGCCCTCGTTTAGGTGTTTCTGTACTGTAGGAGCAATGAAGGCAATAGAGCTATAAAATTATATATTATGGAAGGCCATTCGGCCCACAGTACCCATGGCGGTTCCTTGGAGAAGCTGTGAAATTAGTTCCTATACCTTCACGGAGCTTCTTCTATTTACTTTGCATTTTTTACATGCATATCCAGGGATACACTTGCATTTATGCAGCATCTTTTACGATCTGAAATCAAATGGGTGTACAGCTCCCATAGAGCCTTTGAAACGTAACTCCGCTAGTAATGTACGACATGTAGCCGGGAATTTGGAAACAGCGAGATCCCACAAACAGTAAAGTCATAAAGAGCAGATGGAGCTCTAACAGTCTCCAAAAAGGAACCACCACTTGCCTGCCACTCCTCTATCCATTAGCTCTACAAATACATGTTAGATTTTCATGGGACAACTTCCTAAATGAAATAGGTTCTATCAAAATGGGCAAAGTTCTGCAGACAATGGGAGTGTGTTGTGGGAACTGTGGTCATCAAGTTATGAAGCCATACACCATGAAACAGGCTCTTCAACCCACTGAGTCTATGCTAACAAGCACCCATTTTAACCCTAAAGGGGCTGTCCCACTGTGGCGACCTAATTGGCGAGTTTAGAAGAGTTTAGGAGAGTTTGAAAAAATGTCATGTTGAAGACCTCCTTCGACTATGTAGAAGACCTCCTTCGACCTCCCTTCGAATATGTTGAAGACTAGCTTCGACTAGCTTCGGGAAAATTGGACAGTGAATAGTGGAAAGTGAATACGACCTCCTTTGATCTCCTTCGACCTCCCTTCGACTATGTTGAAGACCATCTTCGACTACCCTCGATTACCTACGAATAACATGCCGACCTACTACGACAAACATACGAGTAAAAAAAATATGGATTTTATTCAATAGCGACCTTTTTGTACTCAAGGGGACATCTTTCATCATGTTGAAAAATACGCCGCGACCTAGCTGAGGCCTCGAGTACGCGGGGACTACGTTCGAGCATGAAGGAGAGTTACAAAGACCTCCTAGGACCTCGTGTCGACCATGCTGCGAGTATGAGTCGAGGGCAAACTCTTCTGAACTCGCGGATTAGGTCGCCGCAGAGGGACAGCCCCTAAACTCCTTTCCTCATGTAAGATGGCGTAGCGCCAGAGACCCGCGCTCGATCCTGGAGTACAGGTGCAGTTAGATGGCACCTCATTACTAAATTAATTTCCATGTCATCATCTAAAAATCCTCAGAAAGGTCAACACTTGTAGCACCACCTGTTCAATAAAGAGAAGAGAAGAGTTCTCTTCACTGGCACAGTGGTGCAGCGATGGAGTTACTGCCTTACAGCGCCAGACACCCGGGCTCGATCGTGACATGGATGCTATCCCAGTGATTGCAGGGGGACTGATCTAATTCTGCTCCTATCACTTATGATAATGCATATGTGTTTGCATGTTCTCCCTGTGACCTCTAGATGCTCCGGTTTCTCCCTTCACCCCCGAGACGTGTGGGTTTGTAGGTTATTTTGCCTCTGTAAATTGCCTCTAGTGTTCAGGGAGTGGATGCAAAAGTGTGATAACATAGAACTAGTATGAATGGGTGTTTGATGGTTGGCGTGGATTTGATGGGCTGAGGACCTCTTTCTATGTTATTTCTAAACTAAACTAAATTGCTGTCTGAGGAATGGTCTCAGTCCAAAATGTCACCTATTCCTTTGCTCCTGAGATGTTGCCTAACCTCTGAGTTAATCTAGCATTTTGTGTCTATCTTCAGTGTAAACCAGCATGTGCAGTTCCTTCCTAAACTAAATTGCTGCTCTTTGAAATTAATGGTTCACCTTGATCTCAAGGGCTAATGTCTTCCATTGCCTTCTGAGCTTTGTCGGGAGTGCTGCCTCCCCCATATGGATATTTGGTGTTGCTTAACTCCCACCTCCTCCTCCTGTGCAGTGTGAAGTCATTGGAATGTATTCACTCCCATTCGTGCCATTTTCACTGTGCTGCAACTCATCTTCACTTGTACAATATTCACCAGGGTCTACCACTGGCCCAGTCGAAGTTTAAGAGAGAGACCCAAGGAACTGCAGGTGCTAGAATCTTGAGCTGGAGTAACTCAGCGGGTCAGACAGCATCTGCATAGGACTTGGGTAGGTGACGTTTTGGGCCTGGACCCTTCTTCGACTAGCTTTAACTGATGAAACTGGGGGCCGGGTGGGATGCATCCAGTCAGTGAGTGCGCGGAGGGTTGTATGGGTTTGACAGAGACCAGCCAGCATCGTGGCGCCGTGCTTCACGCATGCCTCTCACCAGGTGCTGTGTAATTGTCCTTTGTGGTCCCTGAGCCTATTTTGGTGGGATTATCCAAATTAGCACCCAATTAGTTCCGAGTTTATGTCAGGCAGCATTTCTTCACACAAAGAGCAAAGGAAATCTAGAATTTCCACCCTCCAGAAAACTGTTGAGCTTGGGTACAATTGAAAATATCAAAGCTGAGGTTTAAAGGTTGTGATTAATTGGGGGTATTAAAGGATTTGGAAGAAAAGTGGCTAAATTGATTCAGTACAGATAGTATAGTGGTCTCCTTATGTTCCTTATGTAAACAGATGCAAGCATTTCCTGGCGGACTCGTTCTGGACTGAAATTGCCAATATCAACCCATTACATTCTGCAGAGGCCCACTAACCATATAACCAACAAATACGCTTTGCAATGATGTACATGGTTTCTTCTCCAAGCAGAGATACCTTGGGAAGGTACTGTGCTTTGATATTTCAGCAAAATCTGCTTTATAATTAAAAAAGATTTAAGTACTAACACATAGCCTGCAGCGAGCCATTATGAAAGCAATTAAACATTCTGAATGACTGAGTTTAAACCTTAAAATTGCTAAATTTACCAATTTAGAAAGTATTGCATTTAAAGCATTCTGGCACTTGTTATGTGTGTTAGTTTCAACTTTGGTTTAAATTTATTATCAGTACACAATGCCACCATTACAGCTAATCTCCAAAATGTTACAATTTTTAATAAACCTGTCACTAACCCCACAAACATAGGATATAATTTTGACTGTGCCACAATGTAAAACAATTGCCAATGTTCCCAGCCTTTATCCTTAATTTACCTAGGATAAAACTCTGCAACCCTCAAGTAGATTAGATTGCTTTATACTTTGCCAAGACTTGGTTTCAAAAGACATACAGTGGAGGTTCCTTAACCCAAGCCTACCAGCTAGAACAAAACACAGTGTGTTTTTAATTTAGTTTAGTTTTCGAGATACAGCTCGGAAACTGGACGTTCGGCCGAACAGGTCCGCACCGACCAGCGATCCCCACACATTAACACTATCCTACACACACTAAGGACAATTTACATTGCTACCAAGCCAATTAACCCACAGACCTGTACGTCTTTGGAGTGTGGGAGGAAATCGAAGATTGTGGAGAAAACCCACGCAAGTCACGGGGAGAACGTACAAACTCCACACAGACAGCACTGTAGAGCTAGGATCGAACCCAGGTCTCTGGTGCTGTGATGCGGCAACTCTACCACTGTGCCACCGTACCGCCCTGGTGGAACTTGGCGGAACTCGTGTAACATCTGCGGAGAGAACGGACAGACTATGTATCAGGTTGTATCCCTCCTTCAAACTGAAACAATCCCAACAAAGAGTACAATGTTGGACAACAGGGTATCGTGTATATTTCCATCAGGGCAGAAAATGGTCTGTATCCACTGTTCTCCCTGATGATCGTAGTGAACATCAGGGCTCATCTCAAGCATTGGAAAGTGAATGTTACCACAGAGGCAGTTGTTTCAATTACTGCTGCTTAAATCTTGTCCAAGGGCGGCACGGTGGTGCAGGGGTAGAGTTGCTGCCTTACAGAGATCCGGCTTTAATCCCGACTACGGGTGCTGTCTGTACGGAGTTTGTACGTTCTCCCCGTGACCTCGTGGGTTTTCTCCGAGATCTTCGGTGTCCTCCCACACTCCAAAGACGCACAGGCTTGTAAGTGAATTGGCTTGGTAAATGTAAAAAGTGTCCCGTGTGTGTGTGTAGGATAGTGTTCATATGCAGGGAATCGTTGGTCGGCATGGACTCGGTGGGCCGAAGGGCCTGTTTCTGCGCTGTATCTCTCAACTAAACAAAACTAAACTCCATGAAGTAAATAATGAGTCAAAGGTCTATAGCGTTGGAGGGTTAATGGATAAGAGGAATTTTGAATTCAGTTCCTCGAAATTGAATTGCTGATATTGAAGATTTGGATTTATATTTGGCACGTTATTGGTTCTTTTGGCACAAGCTCAACCTGGAGTCAAGTTTTTACAATCCGCAATGTGCTTTACTCATTCAGGGTGGCAAACACAGTGCACGTCATAACTTATGACTTAACAGTAGTTTAGAAAAATAGTCAAAAATGCCTACTTTCAAAATAGAGGAATAAGTGGTCGCTCGAGTAAAATAAATATTAGTCTAGCTCATTTTTGGAACCGGATGAAGGATTTCCAACTTGCTGATGAATTCTGGCAGACTGGACCTTTCCAGTCTGCAATTAACATCTATTGACATTTAAATATTCTACGTTTGCAACCAGTTAAAACAATCCCTGAAATTGTCAGTTGAACATGTACATGCAGTCTCCGTTATTGTTCCTTAGAGGAAATTGCCTGGTTGGCATTGGATGCAAGATCTAACCTGCAAATAAGAAGACAGCACAGCTCCCTGTAGGCTCACTGTGTGACACTCCATGTGTGCAGGGTCACTGGTTTCCAGAGTTTCCATGTTAGCTAGTTCAGGGTTAAGACTTTACTCCTGTCATTGTTGTTTTTGAAGATAGACACAAAATGCTGGAGTAACTCAGGCAGCATCTCTGGAGAGAAGGAATGTGTGCCGTTTTGGGTCGAGACCCTTCTTCAGAGATCTGTTTCAACATTAATGCAGGGAGGAGGTGTAAGGACATAAGGAGCATAACATGCAACACCTGTCCCTATACCTCCTCCCTCGACTCCATCCAATCCTTCCCTAGCCTACAATGGGCTCTCCACGGCACCACCTTGCCTGTGGTCATGTGGCTGGCTCTGACTGGTCCAAGTCTTTTCTCGCCTCCAGCTCTTCACTCTCCCATTCCCTCCCCCCCCCCCCCCCCCCCCCACACCACCTACTTTCAGTCTGATGACAACTTCCGACCTCTCAACAAAATAGAGAGGGTACAGAGGAGATTTACTAGAATGTTGCCTGGGTTTCAACAGCTAAGTTACAGATATAGGTTGAATAAGTTAGGTCTTTATTCTCTGGAGCGCAGAAGGTTAAGGGGGGACTTGATAGAGGTCTTTAAAATGATGAGAGGGATATTTGATGTGGACAAGCTTTTCCCTATGAGAATAGGGAATATTCAAACAAGAGGACATGACTTTAGAATTAAGGGACAGAGGTTTAGGGGTAACATGAGGGGGAACTTCTTTACTCAGAGAGTGGTAGCGGTGTGGAATGAGCTTCCAGTGGAAGTGGTGGCGGCAGGTTCGTTGGTATCATTTAAAAATAAATTGGATAGGCATACGGATGAGAAGGGTATGGAGGGTTATGGTATGAGTGCAGGCAGGTGGGACTAAGGGAAAAAAGTTGTTCGGCATGGACTTGAAGGGCCGAGATGGCCTGTTTCCGTGCTGTAATTGTTATATTAGAAATTAGAAATGCGTGCAACAAGGGTAACACGGTTATAATGGGTGACTTCAATCTGCATGTAGATTGGGTGAATCAAATTGGCAGGGGTGCTGAGGAAGAGGATTTCCTGGAATGTATGCGGGATAGTTTTCTCAACCAACATGTGGAGGAACCAACGAGAGAGCAGGCTATTCTAGACTGGGTATTGAGTAATGAGGAAGGGTTAGTTAGCAGTCTTGTTGTGCGTGGCCCCTTGGGCAAGAGTGACCATAATATGGTTGAGTTCTTCATTAGGATGGAGAGTGACAAAATTAAGTCAGAAACAAGGGTTCTGAACTTGAACAAAGGTAACTTTGAAGGTATGAGATGTGAATTGGCCAAGATAGACTGGCAGGTGATTCTTAAAGGGTTGACAGTGGATGTGCAATGGAAGGTATTTAAAGACTGCATGGATGAAGTACAAAAGTTGTTCATACCAGTTTGGCAAAAGAATAAATCGGGGAAGGTGGTGCATCCATGGATAACAAGGGAAATCAGGGATAGTATAAAAACAAAAGATGAGGCATACAAATTTGCCAGAAAAAGCAGCCTACCGGAGGACTGGGAGAAATTCAGAATCCAGCAGAGGAGGACAAAGGGCTTAATTAGGAAAGGGAAAATAGATTATGAAAGGAAACTGGCAGGGAACATAAAAACTGACTGCAAAAGTTTTTATAGATATGTAAAGAGAAAGAGACTAGTTAAAACAAATGTTGGTCCCTTGCAGTCAGAAACAGGTGAATTGATCATGGGGAACAAGGACATGGCAGACCAATTGAATAACTACTTTGGTTCTGTCTTCACTAAGGAAGACATAAATAATCTGCCGGAAATAGCAGTGGAACGGGGGTCAAATAAGATGGAGGAACTGAGTGAAATCCAGGTTAGCTGGGAGGTGGTGTTGGGTAAATTGAATGGATTGAAGGCCGATAAATCCCCAGGGCCAGATAGTCTGCATCCCAGAGTACTCAAGGAGGTAGCCACAGAAATAGTGGATGCATTAGTGATAATTTTTCAAAATTCCTTAGATTCTGGAGTAGTTCCTGAGGATTGGAGGGTAGCTAATGTAACCCCACTTTTTAAAAAAGGAGGGAGAGAGAAAGCGGGGAATTACAGACCAGTTAGTCTAACATCGGTAGTGGGGAAACTGCTAGAGTCAGTTATTAAAGATGGGATAGCAGCGCATTTGGAAAGTGGTGAAATCATTGGACAAAGTCAGCATGGATTTACGAAAGGTAAATCATGTCTGACAAATCTGATAGAATTTTTCGAGGATGTAACTAGTAGAGTGGATAAGGGAGAACCAGTGGATGTGTTATATCTAGACTTTCAGAAGGCTTTCGACAAGGTCCCGCATAAGAGATTAGCATACAAACTTAAAGCACACGGTATTGGGGGTTCAGTATTGATGTGGATAGAGAACTGGCTAGCAGACAGGAGGCAAAGGGTAGGAGTAAACGGGTCCTTTTCAGAATGGCAGGCAGTGACTAGTGGGGTGCCGCAAGGCTCAGTGCTGGGACCCCAGCTATTTACAATATATATTAATGATTTGGACGAGGGAATTCAATGCAACATCTCCAAATTTGCAGATGATACCAAGCTGGGGGGTATAGTTAGGTGTGAGGAGGATGCTTGGAGGCTGCAGGGTGATTTGGATAGGCTGAGTGAATGGGCAGATGCATGGCAGATGCAGTACAATGTGGATAAATGTGAGGTTATCCACTTTGGTGGCAAAAACATGAGGGTAGACTATTATCTGAATGGTGGCAGATTAGGTAAGGGGGAGATGCAACGAGACCTGGGTGTCATGGTACACCAGTCATTGAAAGTAGGCATGCAGGTGCAGCAGGCAGTGAAGAAAGCAAATGGTATGTTAGCATTCATAGCGAAAGGATTTGAGTATAGGAGCAGGGAGGTTCTACTGCAGTTGTACAGGGTTTTGGTGAGGCCACACCTGGAGTACTGCGTACAGTTTTGGTCTCCAAATCTGAGGAAAGACATCCTTGCCATAGAGGGGGTACAGAGAAGATTCACCAGACTGATTCCTGGGATGTCAGGACTTTCATATGAGGAAAGATTGGATAGACTCGGTTTGTACTCGATGGAATTTAGAAGATTGAGGGGGGATCTTATAGAAACCTACAAAATTCTTAAGGGGTTGGACAAGCTAGATGCTGGAAGATTGTTCCCGATGTTGGGGGAGTCCAGAACAAGGGGTCACAGTCTAAGGATAAGGGGGAATTCCTTTAGGACCGAAATGAGGAAAACATTCTTTACACAGAGAGTGGTGAGTCTCTGGAATTCTCTGCCACAGAAGGTAGTTGAGGCCAGTTCATTGGCTATATTTAAGAGGGCGTTAGATGTGGCACTTGTGGCTAAAGGGATCAGGGGGTATGGAGAGAAGGCAGGTACGGGATACTGAGTTGGATGATCAGCCATGATCACATTGAATGGCGGTGCAGGCTCGAAGGGCCGAATGGCCTACTCCTGCACCTATTTTCTATGTTTCTATGTTTCTATATGGTTATATGGTTATATGAAATGTCACCCGTCCTTTTTCTCCAGAGATGCTGCCTGACCTGGTGAGTTACTCCAACACTGTGTATGAATAGGGCAGCACAGTTGCGCAGTGGTGAAGTTGCTGCCTTACAGCGCCAGAGACCTGGGTTCGATCCTGACTACGGGTCCTGTCTGTATGGACTTTATATGTTCTCCCCGTGACCACGTGGGTTTTCTCTGGGTGCTCCGGTTTCCTCCCACATTCCAAAGACGTACGGGTTTGTAAATTAATTGGCTTTGGTAAAAATGTTCCTAATGTGTGTAGGATAGGTCTAGTGGCTGGGTTGATCACTGGTCGGTGCAGACTGGGCTGAACGGCTTGTTTCTGCGCTGTGCCTCTAAGGTCTAAAGAATGCATCTCTGATCAGGATGCCACCTGAACCTGTACTATTTTTATGATTCTACAATCATTTTAAAATATTTTGATGAGTCATCAAAAATTGGTGGAATATTCACATGTGAGAATAATAATTTCGCACAGAATCAGTAACTTATTAAAATGTTGTTTCCCAAGTCAACATATTGGTAATCTAACATTTTCCTTAAACTATGACTTCCTGTTGGGGGAACAAAGTCAATGTTCCAAGTATCCCGTACTTCAAATGCAAGAGGAAATGTACTTTCCAAGGGACTGATCATTTCTTCCAGGTAATGAATGATTAATTGGACATCAGGGTAGGTTTCCTGGTCCCAGGATTGAAGCAATGGAGCCAGCACACTATGAGGTTGCTTTTGCCAAAAATATAAAGCCCGCATAGAACAAACCTTCCAGTTATATAATGTAACATAAACCTCCTGGACTGAGCCTGCTGATCGATCTTCATTGTAAGCGGGAAAGGAGGGAGCATGCAATGTTTTGTTACAGCTGCTGCTGCTCTCCAATGGGGCCATCATTAATTCATTTGGCAACGGAAACATCCCTGACAGCAAATTTCATTGCCGAGGTCTGAAGTTGTTGCTCTACCAGGAGCTAGAATAGACTTGATGGGTCAAATGGCCCACTTCTTTCCGAGAGTGGTGGGACTGTGGCACAGTGGTCGAGTTGCTGTTTCACAGTGCCGGAGACCCAGGCTCGATCTTGACTACGGGTGCTGTCAGTGCGGAGTTTGGATGTTCTCCATGCGACCGCGTGGGTTTTCTCCGCGTGCTCCAGCTTCCCCCCACATTTCAAAGACGTGCAGGTTCACAGCTTAATTGGCTTCCGTCAATTCCCTCTCGTGTGTTGGTTGAGAAAGTGGAATAACATGGAACTAGTGTTTGACGATTGATGATCGGAGTGGACTTGGTGGGCTAACGGGCCTTTCACCTTCTATCTCTAAATTAAGTATCTGGAATTCTCTATCTGGCCTGAACATATTAAAGATAAACACAAAATGCAGGAGTACCTCAGCGGGACAGGCAGCATCTCCGGATAGAAGGAAATAATGCCCTGCATTATTAGCAAGAGGCCTGGAATTCCCTTTTGTTGTTGTTTCTGGTCAAGACACTTCTTCAGACTCACATTCTAAAAGTACCAATTGCTTGACTATGTAATATCTCTAGTTTGTAGATTTTATCTCCTCACAAATGAAAAGATGCTGTTGACTGTTGGAGTCAAAGGTGCTCGAATTGGATGTAAACATTCCAGTTGTCAGGTCAAATGCAATTGGGGTTTACTATACTTTCTTGCACCCCTTCTTTCATGATCCTACTTCACCTCAGTGGGACACCAGTGCTTAGAGTTTAGATTCAGCAATTGTACAGAACATACACGGCTTCTTCAGGCTGAGCTGTATGTGCCTGGCACATCCCTTCTGAGGCGTCTCACCCAGCACCAACCAATACATTGGAAAAATAAACACTCACATTGATATAGCCTCTTGCACACCCTGCCAGGACATCCCAGTTGTTTTGCAGTCAGTTTAATGTCACGTGAAACAGTGACAATAAGATGAAGGCACAGCGACCAGTGAAAGAACACGGAGGATCAGGAAGCCAACAAACAGAGGAACACAGATGTCCCGGAGACTTAAAGAAGGGTCTTGACCCAAAACATCACCCATTCCTTTCCTTCAGAGATGTTGCCTGAGTTACTCCAGCACATCATTTCTGTCTCGGAGATTTTTCTGTTTGGAGGAACTTCCTAGGATAGAGAGGATTGGGTATATGGCTGGAAGCTATAACACGTGCTAGTGCACCAGGTAATAATGCAGGTTTGGAAACAGCCTGTCTGAGAGATCATTGAAGCAGGTGAAGGAATTGAGTACAAAGTGCTCGAGTAACTCAATAGGTCAGGCAGCATCTCTGGAGGATGTGGATAGGTAACGTTTCATGGAGGGCCATGTTCAGCCAGCCTGAAGAAAGGTCCCAACGGAAACGTTATCTATCCATGTACTCCAGAGGTGCTGCCTGACCTGCTGAGCCACCAGCACTTTGTGTCTGTTTTTATAAACTAGCATCAACAGTTTTTTGTGTCGGAAGGAATTGGATATTATTCGATCAAAATACATTGCAAATGTTGCTGAACTACTAGCCTGAATCTGAGCAGTTTGTAAAGATATTCATTGAAAGGTGCATTTAATACATTAACCTGCAGTTAGTATTTGAAAATAACAAAGTACATTATGAAAATTGCTGGACATTTAAAGAAATAATTTTCTGTTTTTGCTGTTTCAAACTTCTAAAATTTGGAACAAGCTGCCAGAGGAGGTAGTTGAGGCAGGTACTGTAACAGCATTTACGAAACAGTTTGATATTGAAATGCAGAGGAAGGGTTTGGAGCGATATGGGCCAATGCGGGCAAATGGAACAAGTTTATATAGAAACATAGAAAATTGGTGCAGGAGAAGGCCATTCAGCCCTTCGAGCCAGCATCGTCGTTCAATATGATCATGGCTGAACATCCATGAAATTCAGTACCCCGTTTTTGCTTTCTCCCCAGATCCCTTGATTCCATAAACTCTAAGAGCTATATCTAACTCTCTCTTGATTTGGTAGTTTAGATGGAGCATCATGTATTGGGCCGAAGGGCCTGCTTCCATACTGTATGACTTTATGATTCTATTTCCCCTTTAATCATCGGATATGATGGTGACAATTGCACACTTGCTTTGACTGATGACTGATCCCTCACGTACTTTCCCCCTTCTCTGTTGCCCAGTAATGAGGGGGCCCTGCCCTGCATTATTAGCAAGAGGCCCGGAATTCCCTTTTGTTGTTATTTTACCATCAGTTGCAAACAAACCACAGTTGCCAAGATAATTAGACCTGAGCCTGTTTGCTCTCCTCCCACTTCTAGTCAACAGCAGCAGGTTCATGGACATGAATATAAAGGAATACATTCTAAACATCACCACGTAATCCTGAATAAATTGCTAGATGCAAGTACATAAATTGTGATGATCTCATTACACCTTCTTAAAAAGATGTATGCATCTGCTCATTAGATTAATGGTTGCTTGTCTAATTTCACCTTCTGAAATATATATTTCACATTCAGTTAACAGCATACACCAAATGGTGATTTTTCATTTGAAGTACAACCTTTAATATTGCTTCTTGCAATCTAGTTATGCTGAATGCCTTATGTAAATTGGATTGGGCTGGGATAGAGTGGATGTGGCGAGGATGTTTCCACAGGTGGGAGAGTCTAAGACAAGAGGCCATAGCTTCAGAATTAAAGGACGTTCTTTTAGGAATGAGATGAGGAGGAATTTCTTTAGTCAGAGGGTGGTAAATCTGTGGAATTCTTTGCCATGGTAGGCTATGGAGGCCGTTAATGGATATTTTAAAGGCAGAAATGGATAGATTCTTGATTAGGTAGACAAAACTTCTGGAGAAACTCAGCGGGTGAGACAGCATCTATAGAGCGAAGGAGATAGGCAAAGTTTCAGGTCGAAACCCTTCATCAGACTGATGCGAGGGTGGGGGGGGGGGGGGGGGGTGGGGGGAGGAGGAAGAAAAGAAGAGGTGGAGCCAGAGGGCTGAGGGAGAGCTGAGAAGGGGAGGAGAAAGTAAGGACTACCTGAAATTGGAGAAGTCAATGTTCATACCGCTGGGGTGTAAACTGCCCAAGTGAAATATGAGGTGCTGCTCCTCCAATTTACGGTGGGACTCACTCTGGCCATGGAGGAGGCCCAGGACAGAAAGGTTGGATTTGCAATGGGAGGGTGAGTTGAACTGCTGAGCCACCAGGAGATCAGGTTGGTTATTGTGAACCAAGCGGAGGTGTTCAGTGAAGCGATCGCCAAACCTAGGCACCTCAACTCCCCCTCCCATTCCGAATCCCACCCTCCCCCCACTGTCATATTATTCTGAAGAAGGGTTTGAACCCGAAACGTTGCCTATTTCCTTCACTCCATAGGTGCTGCCTCACCCGCTGAGTTTCTCCAGCACTTTTGTCTACCTTTGTTTTTCCAGCATCTGCAGTTGCTTCTTAAAGATTCTTGATTAGTACAGATGTCAGGGATAATGGGGAGAAGGCAGGAGAATGGGGTGAGGAGGGAGAGATGGATCAGCCATGATGGAATGGTGGAGTAGATGTGATGGGGCGAATGGCCTAATTCTGCTCCCATCACTTATGACATGACCTTATGACCTAAATAATGCACTATGGTCAGTGTGGGGAAGTGGGACAAAGGACCTATTTCCATGCAGTATGTCTCTATGACGCCATAACACCATGGTAGTGTAAAGCTGATGTTATTTTACTAATAGCCCAGCAATATCAGCTCAAACCCCAGCTGAGAATTTAAATTCATATTCAAAACTTATCCAGGTTTGAAAACAAACTTGTGGTTTGGGAGATCTTAAAATAACTCATGCAACTGAATTCTAAATAATTTGAAAGTGTGATTGTCACAAACATATTGCAATAGTAATATATCTTTGCTTGTGTTTACTGGTAACAGAATGACACTCACAGAACAAAGAATATGAATATTTCACAGCTGAAAAAAACATGCCTCATCTGTGAGAGTTCTAATTTAATAACAAGTTTGCATTTTTATGCAAATAAGACATTTGTCAAAGCAAAAGGGACTGAGCTATCGGAGAATTTAAAATGGCTGACTGCAACTTGTTTTTGAACAATAAACAATAATGTTCTGGTAAATCCTCGTTTTAATGTTGATACTCAGTTTTGACAGATATTAAATCAGATACATGAGAAAAGGGTTGAATTGAATTTAACTTACAGTGAGTATTTGCAGCACAAGGAATTAAAATCATTTACATGTGGACGGAAACTGAGTGTTTCACAAAATCGAGAAAGGATTATTCAGAAACGTACTGTGTTGCTTTTGCAATGGAGTGGACAGCACAGTCCTCTAGAAGGTCGCAGGTTATGGGTTTATCCACTCCCTTAAGCACAAAAACATAAGCTAATACTTTTAAGTTTCGGTTTGGCGGTAGAGTTAAAAGCTTTGTTTTGCATCCTATCCATCCAGATCAGGTAATACTGTACATTAATACATCATGGCAAACACAATTACAATATGGAGAGAAAAGGGGAAGATACAGAGTGTAGAATACAGTTGTAGTGCATCAGTTCCATAAACAAGAAGATACTGTAGACACAAAAATCTGGAGTCACTCAGCGGGTCAGAGACCCGAAACGTCCCCCATCCCTTCTCTTCAGCGATGCTGCCTGTCCCGCTGAATGACTCCAGATTTTTGTGTCTTATCTCAGTTTAAACCAGCATCTGCAGTCCTACACAGTTCTATAGAAAAAGTCCAATGTCCACAATGGGGTAGAGGTGAACCGGACAGTATTTTACTTCGGAGTCACGTGAGTGATTCCGTGAAGAAGGCCCGCCAGGCCGCATGCGCAGCATTACGTCAGACGCATTGGCGCAAACACCAATCTGGCAGGACAGATCTCCTGCCGTGGTAAGTTAAACTTAAAAGGTAAGTTTGTTTTTTTACTTACCAGGGGTTTTTAGGCAGAGCCTCTTTTTACAGAGGGTTTTCCTGCCAGTTTTGCAGCCCGACACGTTGCCGGTTATGGACTGTGGGGAAATTCCAGTCCGACCGCAAATGTGGATAAACCGGCAAAATTGATCGGGTTGCGAGATAAGGAGCCGCTAACAGTGCAGTTAGTGACTCCCCAGCCTGCAGGGATGCCGTAAAAATGGCAGGAAAATTAAGCAGAGTCACTGACAGGGGCGTCAGCGGCTCCCCAGCCTGCAGGGATAGGGTAAAAATGGCAGGAAATTTGCAGGGATGCCGTGGGAACAGCAAGAAATTCAACCAGAGTCACTGACAGTGGGGTCAGCGGCTCCCAGCCCCGCCGGATGCCGTTGGAATGGCAAGAAATGTAAGCAGAGTCACTGACAGGGGGGTCAGTGGCTCCCAGCCTGTGGGATGCCGTTGGAACGGCAAGGAAGCAACGCTGAAGCCACTGACAGTGGGGTCAGTGGCTCACAGACGTTGGTCCCCAGTCAAGAAATTACCGGGATTCATTCAGCCCTGTTTGGACTCAGGTGAGTCGGGCTATAAAGGGTTTCTCCTTATAATAAATAGTATGTATTTTTTAGTGTTTTTTCTTTAAGTAAAAGCTAAAGGCAAAGTAAAAAATTATTGTTATATGTTCTGACAATGTTATAATTGTTTAAGCACAGGTTGCTATGATTTATTTTTACCCATCACAGATAAAACTGTTGATTTAGTGAGCTCACACAGCAATAGCGCGGGCCTATGGGACAGGCCGCGCCAGCAGCGCCTGACGGGGCTGCTTCATGTGTAATATGTGCGGGCCTATGGGACAGGCCGTGCCAGCAGCATCTGACAGGGCTGCTTCATATATGAAAGTGCCGGCCTATGGGAGAGCCTTGCCAGCAGCACCTGATACAGGGCTGTTTCATTTGTGACATTACTGGCCTATGGGAGAGCCATGCCAGCAGCGCCTGACAGGGCTGCTTCATGTGTGAAGTGCTGGCCTACGGGAGAGCCGTGCCAACAGCGCCTGATGCAGGGCTGTTCATGTCAAAAAGCGCTGGCCATTATGAAAGTTGAAACGACTATCCTAAATACAGCAACTGTTGTATACAGTGCTGCAAAGGTCTCCCTCTCGGAGGCAGAGACCAAGATGGGTCAGTATCCTGCTGACACTGAGTCTCAGGGTATGGCCATGGGGCATACCCAAAGGGATGAAGGGCACGTGTAAGAGGTACCTTTCCTGACAATAAAGTTGCCATCCCAGTAAAATATTCTATTGGGTTAAGGCCAATGGGTTCGTATCAGTATTTGTATCCTACGGCCTGCGGCAGCGCCTGTTAGAGTTGCCTACGAATCACCCTCTCAGAGGAGGGAAGAGCAAAAGGTCAAGATGACTCCTGGCTCTAAAGATGTCAATAGAACAGGCTCAAGCACATATGTGCCGGCAGTGAACAACGCCAACAGGGGGATGTGAGAGCCAGCCGCTGAATCGGTTATTCAGTTAGGTCTATTCTACAGGGGAAGAAGCCTGGCAGATGAATTAATTTGGCCAACAATGGGCAAAATTCATCATTCAGAATGCACCCCAGGTGCTCATCAGCAGTAGCGGTTCACTGGAGCTGGGGGCTGCATGATAGCTCAGAAATTCTATGCACCTTCCAATCATGCTCAGCTAAATGGGTCTAGCACATCCAAAATTTGGGTAGTGCACCGTTCACAAGTTGTAATATTTACATTTGTTTGTACAACACACAAAGGGTAAAAATATTTTGTTGAGGCACAGCCGGAGCATTCCAAGTAAGTTGGATTATGGCCAGGGTTTGGAAATTGGGCAGAGGTTTTCATGCAAACCACCCATGCAATAAGGCAGGATTGGCATGTTATTATGAAGAATGGAGAGTATCGGGCATATGAACTTTCCAAATGTAAAAACTTATTCCTGACTTCAACAGATTCATAAGGTAAGAGATACGTTATATAAATCCCATTACAAAGGTTGTCAAAGACAAAATAACTGAAGTATAACAGTAAAGCTTTGCAGTGT
Source organism: Raja brachyura (assembly GCA_963514005.1). The sequence continues at coordinate 11,522,040 of OY740818.1, forward strand.
GGGATAAACTGTTTGTTGGTCATTGGGATTTACCTTTAATTATTATTAGCCTTGTCTCCACCTTGTGGCAAGAGATTGGGGTTATAGCAATCTGTTACAAAACTGAGTTATTTTCATTAAGAGTAATTGGCAATATAGCAGCTGTGTTGCAGCTGAGCAATTCAAGGAACTGATATTGTGTAAGTAGCAATTAGATCGTTGCTAGCAACCTTGTGCTATTGTCAGCTGAGGCTACTTCAGCCACAATGATTAAGTAACAGTATTCAGCATTGCTGAACATGACTATAACTCCTTGAACTTGAAACTCGCTACAGTAGTGTGGTCGGTTGAATTCAGTTATTATGAACTGATGTTTAGAACTCTAAGATGAGAAGTTCCAAATACCATCACCTACTCAAAGGTAGTGGAGATTGCATGAGTTACCAATTCTTCAGTTGTTAGTATCAACTAAAGAATTCACCGTTGAATAAGGTTTTGAGTGAATATACATATTCTACATGCACAAAATTAAGTTGCTACTCTACAATGGTGACATATGTTAGTCTCATGGTAATTGGGAAGAATATCCTGTAATTAATCTCCTTACCACTGGTATATCGTCCAGTTTAGATTGATGATAACACAGAATAAGTGTTGGATCTCAAAGTATGATGAAAGCATGATTCAATACTTCATCAAATGTTTGTCATGTTTATGCATGTTTCACTTTTTGCAAAAATATGTGACACAACAGTGTGGAGAAATACATTCTCGCTTCAATAGGAGGAATGGACTTTATGTCTTCCTCATTAACTGGGTCTTAAAACAGTCAGCAAGACCTCGTTGGATTTGTTCTATCGGACTGGCCAAACGTCCGTGTTGCCTGCTTCTTCAGGCATTATGGCACAACGGTACAGTTGTGCCAAAAAGCAAGAACTTGCTGTTTTAAACTGTGGTTCAGGAGACTGGTCTTTGCACAGTTAAACGATTATTGACTTACACATTTTCAATGGATTGACTTATGCCCCAGGTTGTCACATTTAGCCATGAGGGTGCTCACTGCAGTATGCATGGATAGCATCCAAAAAAGCAGTACATCTCTATTGAGGGGATCAGAAATGTTTGTTAAATATTAATGATACATTTCATACTATACAAATTACTGACATTTCCAGTTAAGTGATATTGACAATGGTTCAGTTATAGAGAAATTACAGCTGTAACATAAGGGAACAACATTGTCGGGTCCAACCCAGATATCAAGCTGTTGAAAAGATCTTGATACAAGTACTCACATCACAAGGTTATGCAGTTGGTTATTGTAAATGTGTAAACATTACTTCACCAAGGGGTTCCAGCTACATCTTTAGTCATGACTCTAATATCAGCACAACCACGGCAAAACATTGCAAACGCTGTGGCTGGACAGGATGGAATTGGCTGTTCATGCCATTACATTTTACATTCTGGTCTACACTAGCAGAGCAGACCAGGGCTGGCATGATTTTTAAGATCATTTCAAATACCCTACGTCTCATTTTATGCTATCAAGGCCACCGGAATCCTTAGAAGTATGGATTCAACACTGTGTATTAGTTAATAAACAATTACACAAGCGGAGGTTGGCTCAGACTATTTCAAGGTGGCTGCAACAGGTATTAACATTGATGATTGTATGTCTCATTCCACCAGGTCAGCATCAATGTCAGTATATCATTTAGATAGTGTGTTTACATCCCATTATACTAGGGCAGCAGCTATGTTGGCGGCCAAAGGGAGGGATGTGTCCTTCGACCAAATTTTAGCGGCCGTCGGATGGGCAAATGAGCTGATGTTTCAGAATTTTATCATCGGCCAATTGTTAATCCAGGGCTGTTTGCCAATGACATTTTAAGTACCTAAATTTTAGGGGTACTGTTGTTTGTTTACATTGTTAAATAAACCCTATCATTACATTGAATACAATGTTATTACAAATGCATTTATTTCTCTTTCTAGTCAATCAAATGCAGTGGGATGCCGAGATTGTAACCTGTGGCATGAACTCTTCACGGAATCACTCACGTGACTCCGAAGTAAAACAGTAAGATTAAACAAGAACTTACCAGTTTGAAGTTTGATCTTGATTTTATGAGGAGTTAGAAACATAGAAACATAGAAACATAGAAATTAGGTGCAGGAGTAGGCCATTCGGCCCTTCGAGCCTGCACCGCCATTCAATATGATCATGGCTGATCATCCAACTCAATATCCCATACCTGCCTTCTCTCCATACCCTCTGATCCCCTTAGCCACAAGGGCCATTTTTTAGAACTCCCCCGTCTTCCATCTTGTATTTTAGCATATTAAAACATTCTTCCGGAGCAGAGCAAAACAGCAGCGTCTCTCACCCCACCATTAGCGCCACCGGAAGTCGTCTTAGTATGCCTTTAATCAAAATCTCACATTGCGAAAGAAAAAGGTGATTTCGGACCCAAACGAACCGGCAGTATTTTTTCTGCCGATATGGGGGTTTAAATTCACCGCAACCGCAACGTTCCAATCAATCGTGTTCCACAAAATCCCACTCGCAAGGTTACGTTGGTGATTACGTGACCTCCACGCCCAACCCTCTCTCATCAAAGATCATCTGGTAGTTTTCGAGTCACTGATCTTACTGTCTACTTCGGTGTTGTTTATTTGTGATTTCATACCGCTGCTTTGAAGTTTGCTGCGCATGCAGCCTGGCGGGCCTTCTTCACGTAATCACCAACGTAACTCCTCATAAAATCAAGATCAAACTTAAAACTGGTAAGTTCTCATTTAAACTTCCAGCAATGCAATCCATTGACAACAAAAGCTATCTCACGACTGGAGTGTTGCAGCTTCAGACTCTGCACTTTTTGCTAGTACTAGCCTTCATTGGTATGGCTGTGCAATGGTTAGTGCTGCTGGCATGGAGCTTTAGGGACCTTTGTTCAATCCTGACCTCTGAGTGGAGTCTTTCCATTCTCCCTGTGACTGTGTGTTTTTTCTCAGCGTGCTCCGGTTTGCTCCCACATCCCCAAAACACACGAATGGATGAGTCTGCACCTTAAATAACCCTTTTAATGTGATTTTGTGGCAAATGGCTCAAGAAGGAGCTGGTGGCCAAATGAGGGAGAGAATTAGGACTGCAGGCAAACAAGGAGCGTAGTAATTGAACTGATGGAATTGCTCTGGATGGAGCCAACACAGACCTGATGGGCCAATTGGCCTCCTCTTCTGCGGGAATAAGTAAGACCGCTGCATTGCTGTTGGCATGTGAGCAAACCACACAGGCTCTTCCTGAATAGCCAGTGTCATTAACATGAAAGGGAATGGGGAAATGACTCGCGACAATATGCATTACCAAATCAATCTCACAAAGGCAGGTTAGCTGAGAATTATTCCATTGCTGTCTGTTACAGTGTGGAGAGACAACCTGGCTGCTGTGCTTGCTATCCTATTCTGCTTTAGTTCCACCACCCCGTTGTCAAGGCTAGAGTTATGGTCCATATGATCACCTCCCAATAATAAACCATTCGCTCTAATGCACATCTCACACTTTTTCCTCAAATGTCTCTGTCTAAGCATCATAGAGTCATGGAGTCACAGAGTGATACAGTATGGAAACAGGCCCTTCGGCCCAACTTGCCCACACCGGTCAACATGTCCCATGTATAATCCATCTCCCTGTAAACCTGTCCTATCCATGTACCTGTTTAACTGTTTCTTAAATGTTGGGAAAATCCTTGCCTCAACTACCTCCTCTGGCAGCTTGTTCCATACACCCACCACCCTTTGAGTGAAAAGGTTACCCTTCAGACTCCTATTAAATTTTTTCCCCTTCACCTTAAACCTATGTCCTCTGGTCCTCGATTCACCTACTCTAGGCAAGAGACTCTGTGCATCTACCCGATCTATTCCGCTCATGATTTTATACACCTCTATAAATCATCCCTGCACTCCTGCTCTCCAAGGAGTAGTGTCCCAGCCTACTCAACGTCTCCCTTTAGCTCAGACTCTCGAGCTCCGGCAACATCCTTGTAAATGCTGGTGGGAGTAAAGGGCCTGTCCCACTTACGTGACCTTGGCTCGCAAATTACGCAACCTCGTGGTTGATTGAGGCGTACGGGCAACGTATGGCCGTGCAGGGCAGGTTCCGCTTAGAAACGCGGAGTTGTGCGGGGCTGGTCCCGACATCAGCGGGGCTCCGAAATTCTGGCAGTGGCCGAAATCTTCGCGCACCTGTCGACATGCAGGTGCATTGCGGTTGTACGCAGCGTCTTGAGGCCGTACACAGTGTCTTGACGGCGTACGCCTAGCGTGTGACGTGGCATTGCACGATGATGTCACCACCCGGCAAGGCATTGCGTGATTACGTCACCGCACGATGCCCAAATTCAGTCGGCCCGCCTCCTGCCCAGCAGATTGGTAAGCATGATGCAAATTACGTCACGCGCGAACTTAGCGCGTACTTAGCGTGTACTTAGCGCGAACTTTGCGCGAACTCCGTTTCCGTTTGGTCGCGCAATTGCATGCAAGTGGGACAGGCCCTTAACTCAGTGGGTCAGGCAACTGGAGGGTATGGATAGGTGACATTTCAGCTTGGGATCCTTCTTCAGACTGAAAATTCTAGGATCTGTAGTTCAACCTGTCTCCATTATATCTATGACCTCCAATTTTTTAAATCTCTTCAGAAATGAAAAGATGCTGTCTACATTCACCCTGCTTAATGCTTCATAATTTAAAAAGCTATTGAATAATCTGTGTCTTCCCTTCCCTACAGCAAACAGCCCACCCTGTTCAGTTTATGGGAATGCAGAAGGCAGGGGCAATCCCAAACTTGAGACTAATTACCAGGAGTTCAACAAGTTTATGTCAAAGCAAGCCATTAACTCAAGTAGTCCACAATTTATTGCTTGTTTTAAACATTTAATTTATTATTTCAACAATATGTAATCTGATATGATTAGTTGCAAAGCCTTTATGTAATTTCTGAGCTGGGACAGTGTTGGAGGTCTCTGCTATATCAAAGATGCAGAGTGGACAGTTTTATATTTCATTGGGACAAGGCTTTTGAATGCCGCACAGCTATTTAATTAATTCCACCGGGAATTTTAATGTAAATTGTCAATTGAAACATCAGTTGAGCTTCCCCATTGAAGCCCTGCAGGATATTTTGTGCATGTTCGTTCATCTTATAATCTGAAGTTGATTTGCTAATCATTCACAGCATAGTGTGCACCTTTTCTGTATTTTATGTACCCTAAGATGGAATGCTTTGGTCAAGTATATCATCTGCAGATATTTACTCAATGAGACAGATGGTTGGTCTTAGGAACATGAATTGGTTAGTATATTTTGGTTGGAAGTGATATCGAAGATGCAACTCAGATAGTCCACTGTTTGATTGTTCAGAAATGTGGATGGTTTGGAATCTGACTCAATGGTTGATGATTCCCACACGCGCTCTTAGTTCATCAGGATTCCATTCCCTCGTCAAGTCAAGTCACTTTTATTTCTATAGCACATTTAAAAAACAACTCTCGTTGACCAAAGTGCTTTACATTGGTGGAGGTACTAACGTTATACAGCAGTGGTTCATAGATTAAGTACATACATAAATACATACATATATCCCTCCCTCAGAGGACGTCAAGAAAGGCCTGAGAGTAAAGATGAGTTTTAAGTCTCGACTTAAAGGAGTCGATGGAGGGGGAAGTTCTGATGGGAAGAGGGACGCTGTTCCACAGTCTAGGAGCTGCAACCGCAAAGGCGCGGTCGCCCCTGAGCTTATGCCTAGACCGTGGGATGTTCAGTAACCCGAATTCGGCCAATCTGAGGGACCTGGAGGTGGTGTGGTGGGTGAGCAGACTTTTGATGTAGGTGGGGGCAGGCCCGTTAAGGACTTTAAGGACTTTTTGTAAACATAAAAAAGGGTCTTTAAATTTATTTGGAACCGCACAGGGAGCCAGTGGAGAGAGGCCCTGTGACCATTTTCGATTCCCCTCGCTCCCTTTAAACCCACCTGACTCATGGAAGAATTTATTGTGCTGCCGTGTAACATCTAAAAAAATGTTCTAAAGGCTATATTCCAAACGTACACTGGCATCATCCCCTAAATCGTGCTCCCCCACATTGACGACTGCGTCGGGGCTGCCTTCTGCACCCATGCAGAACTCATTGATATCATCAACTTTACCATTAACTACCTGTCCTCAAAGTCACATGGACTGACCGCTGAGTTACTCCAGCACTTTGTGTCTTTTAAAAAAAAAACAGCATTTGCTGTTCCTCGTGTCCCCATTATATTTTGTTATTTTTCCTAATAACATGCCATAATAGCATAATCGCTTTTTTGTGAATCTTGCAGGAAGTTATCCTTTACATCTCAAGGTCAGATAGAATATTTATTTGTATTATTTTCTGCCATAATAGGAAATTTCAAATCTTTACATACTACATTCCATTTATCGTCTTTATCCACTCATGTAATCGCTATCTGCATCCATTTCCAGATTTCTCATATCATCAGTTACTTCCCTACTCTTTCTGTCATTAGTCTATTTAATGAACATGCCTTGGGTTCCTTCATCCATTTCACTTTCACTGTCACTGTATTGCATGTTGTTACTTGTGGGCAGAGCACCAAGGCAAATTCCTTGTATGTGAATACTTGGCCAATAAACTTACTTACTTACTTAAAGTTACTTATTTACTTTGGTTAATTGTAAAATGGAGACTCTAGTGTTGACCCTTCTGACCCGACTACCAAAAAATACCCACAAATGCCAAGTAATCCACTAATCTCACCAAAACATTACCTCCTGTACCGCAAGGTATGTTTTCTGCAATACCCTTTGACATGACACCTTATGAAATACTCTTGGAAATCTTAATACATCCACAATTCCCCCCTTAACCAGAGTGCCTTAGTTCTTCAAAGAACTCCAATAAAATAGTCAAACATGATTTCCCTTTTGCAAAACTGTGTTGACTTTGGCTGATTACCTTGAAGGTTTCTAAGTGCCCTGCTATAAGATCTTTAATAATAACTTCTGACTTTGGCAATGATAGATGATAAACTGCAGTTTCCTGCTTTCTGTCTCCAACCCTATTTGAATAAAGGATACATTCACTGGGATGACTCAGACAGAAGAATCAACTGGTGGGTATACTGGAGTTAGCTGACCGAGAAGGGAGAAGTAACTTGAGGGTCAAGGGTGTATAATTGTCATACGCACTGACAACGTATGTAGAGGGGTAGAGGAAGTAAAACAAATGTTCATTAGGCGAAAAATAGTATTGGGTAGGCTAATTGGACTGAAGGATGATAAATCCCCTGGGCCTGTTGGTCTGCATCCCAGGGTCCTCAGGGAGGAGGCTCTAGAAATAGTGGACGCATTGGTGATCATTTTCCAATGTTCAATAGATTCAGGATCAGTTCCTGTGGATTGGAGGATAGCTAATGTTATCCCACTTTTCAAGAAAGGAACGAGAGAGAAAACGGGGAATTACAGACCAGTTAGCCTGACTTCGGTGGTGGGAAAGATGCTGGAGTCAATTATTAAAGAGGTAATAATAGAGCATTTGGATAGCAGTAAAAGGATTAGTCCAAGTCAACATGGATTTATGAACGGGAAATCATGCTTGACTAATCTTCTGGAATTTTGTGAGGATGTGACAAGTAAAATGGATGAAGGGGTGCCAGTGGATGTAGTATATCTAGACTTTCAGAAAGCCTTTGATAAGGTCCCGCACGGGAGACTGGTGACTAAAATTAGATCACATGGTATTGGGGGTAGGGTGTTGACATGATAGAAAATTGGTTGTCAGACCGGAAGCAAAGAATAGGAGTGAACGGGTCCTTTACAGAATGGCAGGCAGTGGCGAGTGGAGTGCCGCAAGGCTCGGTATTGGGGCTGCAACTGTTTACCATATATATTAATGATTTGGAAGAGGGAATTAGGAGCAACACTAGCAAGTTTGCGGATGACACAAAGCTAGGTGGCAATGTGAATTGTGAAGAGGATGTTAGGAGGTTCAGGGGGGACCTGGACAGGTTGAGTGAGTGGGCAGGTGCATGGCAGATGCAGTATAATATAGATAAATGTGAGGTTATCCACTTTGGCGGCAAAAACAAGGGGCAGATTATTATCTCAATGGGGTTAGGTTAGGTAAGGGGGAGGTACAGCGAGACCTACGTGTCCTTGTACACCGGTCACTGAAAGTTGGTGTGCAGGTACAGCAGGCAGTGAAGAAAGCTAATAGAATGTTGGCCTTAATAACAAGTGGATTTCAGTATAGGAGTAAAGAGGTTCTTCTGCAGTTGTATAGGGCTCTGGTGAGACCACATCTGGAGTATTGTGTACAGTTTTGGTCTCCTAATTTGAAGAAGGACATCCTTGTGATTCAGGCAGTGCAGCGTAGGTTCAGGAGATTGATCCCTGGGATGGCGGGACTGTCATATGAGGAAAGATTGAAAAGATTAGGCTTGTATTCACTGGAGCTTAGAAGTATGAGGGGGTCTCTTATAGAAACATATAAAATTATAAAAGGACTGGACAGGCTAGATGCAGGAAAAATGTTCCCAATGTTGGGTGAGTCCAGAACCAGGGGCCACAGTCTTAGAATAAAAGGGAGGTCATTTAAGACTGAGGTGAGAAAAAACTTTTTTACCCAGAGAGTTGTGAATTTATGGAATTCCCTGCCACGGAGGACAGTGGAGGCCAAATCACTGGATGGATTTAAGAGAGAGTTGGATAGAGCTCTAGGGGCCAGTGGAGTCAAGGGATATGGGGAGAAGGCAGGCATGGGTTATTGATAGTGGACGATCAGCCATGATCACAATGAATGGTGGTGCTGGCTCGAAGGGCCGAATGGCCTCCTCCTGCACCTATTTTCTATGTTTCTATGTTTCTATTACAACAGAACAATGAAATTCCTATTTGGCCGTAAACTCAATACACAGATAAATATAATAATCCAAAATTCAATAGATTAATAACGGCCAAAAAACCCCAAAGTCAGTCATGCAATGAAAAACACAATCCATAGTTGCTGAGATGAGTGTTGTGTAATCAGGGCAGCATGGTGACACAGCGGTAGAGTTGCTACCTTACAACGCCAGGGACCCAGGTTCGATCCTGACTCCCGGTGCCGTTTGTATGGAGTTTGTACGTTCTCCCAGTGACCTGCGTGGGTTTTCTCTGGGTGCACTGGTTTCCTCCCACACTCCAAAGACACCCTGGTTCATAGGTTAATTGGCTTTGGTAAATTGTCCCTATTGTGTGTGTAGGATAGTGTTAGTGTGCGAGGATCGCAAGTCGGCACAGACTCGGTGGGCCGAAGGGCCTGGCTCTGTGTTTTTTCTCAAAACTAAACTAATGTTCAAGTGCCTGATGGTTGCTGGGAAGAAACTACTGTTGAAACTGTTTGTCATGGATTCACAGGTAGAAATAATCTGTAGGTTAGACAGCATGTGTGAAGAGAGAGTTAATATTTCAGGTCAAGGTCCATTCGTCATATCTGCCTTGTTGAGTATTACAAGAATTCTATCCCTTTATTTCGAGTTTACAGCAGCTTCGTAGTTTTTTTGCATTCCAAGGAAGAAAGTAAAATGAATTGGCAAAAAAATATATGATGGCGTTCGGTAGAAGTTTCAAGTCTCTATTCTTTCTGATCTGGACGCTTGGCGGATTGAAGAAGGTGGAGCTTGTTCCAAAAGTGGTGTCGCATTTCAAGTTGGATAAAGTCACAATATGTGAAAATAACAACATATTGTTTGATTTATTGTTTAAAAGTGGATGAGGGCTGTTGTAACCACTGACTTTAACTTTCTGCAGATGTGTACAATCTAGAGAGGGTGCGTGCAGTCCATTATACAGCTCTTCCCAACTGATAATTGTCCAGGAAGAAAGAGATCATGATCGGCAACTGGATCAGGGGCCACGTATTTCTAAAGGGCTTGTCCCTCTTTCACGACCTAATTCACGACCTCTGCTGCGTTTGCCCTTGACTCATACTGGCAGCATTGTCGTACAAGGTCGTAGCAGGTTGTGATGCTAATCGTAGGTACTCATGGCATCAAGTAGGTCGGGGCATTTTTCTAGCACGATGAAAAATGTCCACGAATAGAAAAGGTCGGGAATTAGGTTGTGAAAGTGGGACAGGCCCTTAAATGCAATTGCCATTTTGCTCCTGTTGGTCCACTTTCAATAACTAAGGCTTTTTAAGCAATTATTTTCTCCAACATGTTGCATTGCCATCAGATTTCCTTCCTTGGTATTTATTTGCAATGAAGCATTTGTCTGGATGTCTTGCCCAAAGTGTGAGCTGGAGCCATTGAAAGGAGATGCGATGTAGGACCTTAAGATCTTGAAAGGCATGAAGGATTGGGTTGAATGTGAATAAGATTTGTGTGGGATCCTAGCCTAGAAAAGTACTCAATGTCTTAAATGAAATGTCAGAAAATTACAGTTTCTTTAAATATTGTCTTTGAAGTTGGAATCCGTATTATAACAGCAGATTGCACCATGGAAAACATCTTATCCAAATGCATCACAGCTTGGTATGGTGAATGCTCTACACAAAACTAAAAAATCTGCAGAAAGTTGTGGATGCAGCCCAACCCATCACTTGCACCAGCCTCCTCCACCCGCATCATCTCCATCTACATTTCATATTGACTCGGGAAAGCAGCCAATGTAATCAAGGAATGCTCACACCTCATTCTCATTTATCCCCTCTCCCGTCAGGCAGAAGATTCAAAAGCTTGAAAGCACTTTTCAAGTGTTTAGTTTAGTTTATGGTCACGTGTACTGAGGTATAGTGTAAAGCTTGTTCTATTAACCAGTCAATAGAAAGACTATGCATGTTTAAAATCAAACCATCCACAGTGTATATCCAAATGATAATGGAAATAACGTTTAATACGGTCAGATTCAAGGAAAGCTTCTGCCCTGCTGTTTCAGACTCTTGAATGGACCTCTCATATGCTAAGAAAATCTTTCTAATCTTCCAAGCCAGCTTGGCCTCTGCAGTTTAAAAACATATATTTGCCCTTTCTCTCTAGCTGTATCACTATATTGTATATCATGTGTATTTTACTATTTGCACTATCCCTTGCACTCACTCGTGTATGGGTTGGTTACACTCCAGTATGGTATGATATGACAGGAGAGCATGCAACACGAAGCTTTTCACTCTATCTTGGTGCACACGATAATAATAGGTCAATTACAAATACCAAAATAAGGCACAAGTATGGTCCATGAAGTTCTTAATGGAAAGCCACAGGATGTGGACTAACATCTTTTAATATTAAATATTAACACTGCATTACTTTCCAGACAATGGGCTTAGAGAGGATCAGCAAGAAGGAATATGAAGATAGACACAAAAAGCTGGAGTAACTCAGCGGTTAAGATGGTGAGAGTCTATCTGAAGAAGGGTCTCGATCCGAAACGTCACCTATTCCTTTTCTCCAGAGATGCTGTCTGACTCACAGAGTTACTCCAACTTTTTGTGCCTCTCTTCCATTTAACCCAGCATCTGCAGTTCCTTTCTACACAAGAAGGAATATGATTCAGTTTTAGCTCTCTGCTGCCCTGAATCCAGTGCTTTCTTTATCTAGCATTTCTAAGATGGTGCATTGGTTCATACTGTTCTTTGAATGCTCTCGTTATGAGCCTATTAAATGGCAACTACTTGCAATTGGTAGGCAGCTTGCTGGGGATAATAAAGATTCCTTTACTCTTTTATTACTTAGTTTGTGGTTGCTGCTTGTAATCGAAGCTGGGTCTATTCAACAGTTTCCTCTCCAAGCAGGCTTCAAGGCTACAATGTAATTGAGGGTTTGAACTCTAATGTAATTGAAAGGAAAAAAAAAGTAAAATGCGGGATTCGATGTGACCTGGTCATGGCGATTGCTTTGGAGAATTGAATGCAAAAATAATTGGTGGTCCACCTAACAAAAAGCTTTTCACTGTACCTCGGTACACGTGACAATAAACTAAACTGAACCGAACTGACCTAGGTATGGAAGGTGATTGCAGTTCCTTCCATTCTCCTTACTAATCTCGATGGAATCAATTGAAAGACAAGGGGGAAAAGATTTCCAGCCAAGCTGTTTAGTGGAGAAACCAAAAAAATGCGTTGTTCTTGGCAACAGTCTCCTTAGTCTGGTTTCCTGTGAAGAATCTCAATCTATAATGTTATTACAACAAACTGGTGACAAATTAAAGGATCTTTGACATCTTGGTTGGGCCAGTGCGAAGGAGTTATATTATTTGTTGTGATCTTACAGCAAGGGCCATTTGGCACAACCAGTCCAAGCTGGCTTGCTTACAAGTAGAATGAAAATAGACACAGAATGCTGGAGTAACTCAGCACGTTAGGCAGCACATCTGGAGAAAAAGAATATGTGACGATTCGGATCAGTCTGAAAAAGCGTTCCAACCCAAAACGTCACCTTTAATACTTTTCTCCACAGATGCGGCCTGACCTGCTGAGTTACTCCGGTATTTTGTGTCCATCTTCAGTATAAACCAGCATCTGCAGTTCCTTCCTACACATTTTGCAAATAGAGTGTATTGACTTGCTGCCACTGTGAGTGTGAAGAGAGACTTGAATTGTTTGGATTGCTGTATATATTTTAATGAATAACGTTTATTTTTTAACTAAAAAAGTCCCAACAGCCCCATTCCTCCACTAATTTCTCGGTAACTTATTCTCTCCCACTTGCTTATGAACTGGCCTCTGATTATCATTGGCACAAGGGCTAATTTACAGAAGTCAATTAATCTCGCAACATATGGTCAGGGCATGAGAGGAAACGTTTGTAGTGGAGGGAATTCATGCGATGAGAAGGAGTATGTGTAAATTCCCCACAGTGTGCACTGGGTCAGGATAGAAACCGGGCTGCTGGAACTACAAGGCAGCAAGATCTTATTAACGTTTGAAGAAGGAAATTGGAACAAAACACAACTGTAAATCTTAAGAAATAAGGAGCAACAGATAACTATTGACATAACACAATGGCTCCATGATAGGGTTAGCTTTAAGGATTATACCATTAGAAATGACTTTTCTACTTCCCCGCTGATTCCAACTTTCCTTCTATCCTATTGCCCCTGTCCCACTTATGCCCCTGTCCCACTTAGGAAACCTGAACGGAAACCTCTGGTGACCTTGCCCGCCATCCAAGGTTTCCGTGAGTCGCCAGAGGTTTTGGTCACTTGCCTGGAAAGCCTCAACTGAAGCGTGAGCTGCATCTACCGACCGAAGATCCGACAGGATCTGTGCTACCGACCGCACACACACACGCACACAAACACATCGCGAAGGTGGGGGCCATGGACAGCGGAGGAGCGCTGTCTGCGCGATGAAGAGGAAGGTAAACGGCTGCCACAGAGCATGGTAAGTCCTTTAGAGAGTGCGGGAGGGGGGGAGAAGGGGAGAGAGAAGGGGAGAGAGAAGGGAGAGAGAAGAGGGGAGAAAGGGGAGATAAGTGGGGAGAAGGGGAGAGAAGGGGGAGAGAAGGAGTGGAGACAGTTTAAAGAAGTTTAATAGAGTTTAGCGGGCATTTTACCTTCCGGTAGGTCTTCTAGGTCGTGAAACTCCAATGAGCCAGTCAAAATGGCCGGCCAGCGAAGGAGATTGCCTTCGACTGCCTGTAAGTAAATAATGACCCCACCCCACTGGCTTCGACCAAATGCAACCTACTTTTAGTCGAGGCCGGTTTTGATTTTGTTGAGATAATCGAAGGAACATAGAAAAAGCCTTGACCATGCGGAAACCACTTTGACCATTATGGAGAGTGACCAAAACCTCCAGGAACCTCATGGAAACCTTGGGTGGGGCGCAAGGTCACCAGAAGTTTCCGTTCAGGTTACATTTGTCTCACCAGGAGGAATCAGATTGCTGTCCAGGGAGAAACAGGGATCTGATTCCTCCTGGTGAGACAAAGGATAGAAGGAAAGTTTGAATCAGTGGGGAAGGAGGAGTCAATTCTAATGGTATAATCCTCTCAACAAAACACTTAGAATTTGACAAATAGTGCTGGCGTAACTCTAATGAGGCCACACCCCTGGAGAACATGGATAGGCGACGTTATGGGTGGTACCCTTCTGCAATCTGGTCTTTTATAGTAAACCAGCATCTACATGTTCTTGTTTGTACCCTTAGAATGTGGCCTTGTAATAACCAACACCCTGATAAATAAAGCCCCTGTCCCACTTAGGCGATATTTTCGACGACCACAGGCGACTAGGCTGTCGTCACATGGTCCTGCTTGTCACTGGTGGTCATTGGTTGTCGTAGATGTGGTCGTAGGTGGACCTTCTCATGGGTTGCCGGGAGCTTGGCACTGACTAGGTGGTAGGTTGTCGAAGCTTGTCGTAGAGACTGTTGTAGCGGGGGGGGGGGTCCAGTCACCACTTTTTCGGCAACTGGCTATGACTGTGACAGTCGCTGGCAGTCGCCGAAAAAGTGGCGACTGGACACCCCCCACTAAGACAATGTCGACGACATCCTACCACCTGGTGGACATCAAGCTACGGCAAGCTACAGACAACTGGCGAGCCATTAGGAGGTCCACCTACGACCACACCTACGACAACATACGGCCCCACAGGCGCCAACCTTCGCCAACCTACGTCCACCTGCGACAAGCTCACTCTCCCTCACTGGTTTCCCATTACCTGACAATTCAGATCAAAATATTCATTCTTGTTTCAAATCCCTTCCTGGTCGTTCCCTTAGATAGACACAAAAAGCAGGAGTTATGCCCCTGTCCCACTTACGAAACCTGAACGGAAACCTCTGGAGACTTTGCAGCCCACCCAAGGTTTCCGTGCGGTTCCCGGAGGTTTTTGTCAGTCTCCCTAATGGTCGAAAGTGGTTTCCGTTTGAAAAATCGGTAATTTTTTAGTCGAAGCCGGTTGTGATGTTAGTTGAAGGTGGTTGCCGGAGGACAAAAACCTCCGGGAACCGCACGGAAACCTTGGGTGGGGCGCAAAGTTTCCAGAGATTTCCGTTCAGGTTTCGTGAGTGGGACAGGGGCATAACTCAGCGGGACATGCAGCATCTCTGGAAAGAAGGAATGGGTGACGTTTCGGGTACTCGAGTTACTCCAGCTTTTTGCGTCTCTCTTTGGTCTAAACCAGCATCTGCAGTTCCTTCCTACACACCTGGCCGTTCCCTAACCAGACTCATTGAAGCCTGCTGTGCTGAGACAAGGCCATTCAGTCCATTGTTTCCTTGCCAGCTAAAAGAAAGGTTTACCACCCATGAGGCATCCCCGGAACCAAGGCGATGTCCTTGATATTAAATATCGCTCGTGATATGATTCATGATTGTCATGCCGGATGCCCATGATAGTTACCGATCGCAAAGTGCAAATCTTGAACGAAACTGAATGCTTAAATGCAATTGCCGTCTGAGGAATTTACTTGAACAATTGTGTTGGGGATCCTGGAAGACTTCTCCATTATAACATCTCTTCTGCATCCTCGATTGCTCCCGTAGGAACTCTGCCTCAATTACTTGGCACTGTCAAGTGTTCATGTATGAGCTGGTGGAATGTTACACTCCACGAGAAGTGTTACTGAGCTAATTGGAGGCCTGCTTGTCATGTCTTATGCTTTATGAAATGTGAAATTCAACTGAATATTTGCCAATAATATTGCTGAACATTATATGGTCATGCATTGCATTGGCAGATTTAATCTTAAGGAGAATTATATTACTGAGCAATATATCTATGGGTATCAATTTTTTAAGACTATTATTTTAGTGCAGTGTGATTGTTGAGGATTAAGCTATGCTCGTTTATGCTTGAAGAGGGTTATGTGGATGATATTTCAATAGCTCAGCATCCTATTTTTAAAATAATATTTGAATATTAAATAAATTGATAATATTTTGAAGGTGAAATTTAATAAACCTTCTAATGATGCACATTATATTAGTGTTGGTTAAATCGTGTGTTTAGTTTTAGTTTAGTTCGGTATAGAGATGCAGCGCGGAAACAGGCCCTTCGGCCCACCGAGTCCGTACTGTCCAGCGATCCCCGCACATTAATACTACCCTACACTAGGGACAATTTTTTCATTTATACTAAGCCAATTAACCTACAAACCTGAATGTCTTTGGAATGTGGGAGGAAACCAATGTTCTTGACGCAAATGTACTCAGGTCACGGGGAGAACGTTCAAACTCCGTACAGACAAGCACCTGTAGCCAGGATCGAACCCAGGTCTCTGGCGCCGTTAGAGCTGTAAGGTAGCACATCTACCGCTGCACCACCGTGCCTCCCACCGTGTGGATTATACTATTTGTATGTTATGTTGTTTAGATTGGTGAAGATTATGCTAACGAGGATTATATTTGTCTTGGTTTAAACTGATGACGATTATATTGGTAAAGATTAAATCTACGTGGATTATCCTAGCAAGGATTATGTTGATGAGGAATACATCGAGGAGGATTACATTGATAAGAATCAGAATTGGTATCAAGTTGGGAGCCATAGTTTAAATCTAATGAAATCCTGCATTCAGAGAGTAAGTAAGAAAATTGACAACAAAATATGAGATCGACCATCAGGCTTGTCTTTTATAAGGCCATAACCCAAATGGGTTCTACCTACCAATCACCTCCTATGAAGGGAAAATAAACCAATTTGCTAAAGAAAGAATTGCAGATGCTGGAAAAATTGAAGGCAGACAAAAATGCTGGAGAAACTCAGCTGGTGAGGCAGCGTCTATGGAGAGAAGGAATAGGCAACGTTTCGGGACTGAAGTCTGAAGAAAGGTCTCGACCCGAAACATTGCCTATTCCTTCTCTCCATAGATGCTGCCTCACCCGCTAAGTTTCTCCAGCATTTTGTATCTACTTTCGATTTTACCAGCATCTGCAGTTTTTTCTTAAACATTCCTTCAGCAAGCCCTGCTCTCTCATGTGGGATAAGTAGGGTTCTGGGCCTTCTTGTCTCCATTACAGTTAGTTTTGGAGGATCTGAAAGATGACTTGCAGATCCTTCAACATTGACACTAACAACACATAGCTTGACTCTTCCAACACCACTCTAATATCTTCCTGCAGTTAGCCAGTGAATCTGATGTACAATTTGGACTAGATGCATATATCCCAGTAAAAAAATGGGGTAACCAAAGTTGCCATCTTTGCCTCTCCTCACAAACTCTGTACCTTGGAGCTGATATGTCTTGTTACATGCAGACTATTGGCCCAGATGGAACCAGACTGTTCACAAAATTAGTGTTGCATTTAAGCTCGGGCTTCAGATCATCGCTATCATAAAGACTGTTCTTCAGCTTCCCGAATAATAACATCTGCTTTCCCCACCTTAGCTCATCTGCCAGCTTTGAGGGGTCTCTGCAGTCCTTGGAAGTCTAGTTCACCATCTGGTAGGGACCATAACAATATTTATCTGACAAGTCTGTCCTGCCTCCCGTAGAAACGTCAAGCATATGAAACATAAGTGGACAATTTGTGAAATATTCAGCGTATGACGTGTGTACCTCCAATGGACCTCTGGGACCTGCATAGAAGACTTCTTATGACTACTGTTTGCAGGGTTAAACCTTGGGCACCAAAGATGCCTGTCCTGTAGGCATCAATTTGTAGGAAGGAACTGCAGATGCTGGTTTATACCAAAGTGCTGGAGTAACTCAACAGGTAACACAGCACATCTGAAGAAAAGGAATGGTGATGTTTATGTTTGAAGAAGGTTCCACCCCGAAACATCACCCATTTCTTTTAATTTAGTTTAGTTTAGAGGTACAATGCGGAAACAGGCCCGTCGCCCCACCGTGTCAGCACCTAACGCTATCTAACACACACCAGGGACAATTCACACATACACCAAGCCAATTAACCTACATACCTGTACGCCTTTGGAGTGTGGGAGGAAACTGAAGATCTCGGAGAAAAACCCACGCAGGTCACAGGGGAAATGTACAAACTCCGTACAGACAAGCACCCGTAGTCGGGATCGAACCCGGGTCTCCGGCACTGCAAGCGCTGTAAGGCAGCAACTGTACCGCTGCGCCACCGTGACCACCCTCCAGAGATGCTGCCTGACCCATGGAGTTACTCCAGCACTCTGGGTCTGCCTGAAGGCATCAATGTCCATTGACTAGAAGGATCTTTTTTTTTTTGGCTTGAAATAATATTTTGCAAATGTTGGTCTGGTCTGAGGACCAGAGTGTGGAAAGATTGCAATTCCAGGCCAGTTATGCCTAAATGATTGACAATGAGACTGGCTGTTGAGTCAGCCCTGCAGTGCTTCCTGGCTAATGATGCGCGAGCAAAGCTTTGCAGTCAGCTCTGTTCAAACACCAAAATAACTCACAGCCTCACTGCACATCCGCGCAGAGGGAAAGCAAGTATATTGATGTGCCTTGGGCACCAGCAATAAATAAAATGTGCAATCAACAAATAGGTTGAATGAATAATCCAACACGTTTGGGCAATGTGACAGGTGGTTGTCAACAAGAACTAAACAGACGCAGGAATAAAATTCTGCATGTGCTACTGCATAATGGAGTATTATCCATTGGAAAATGAGTTGAGCCACATCACTGAATTTTTTATTGTATAAATATAGTTTCATTTTTTAACTGACTGAAACAGTAAAGTATTCAAACTAATTTCCTGCCTGTCATCTTCGTGAAGGTTCGGCTCATCTGGGAGTGTAACCGAGGCTGCAGCGGTGATGGGTAATGCAGCCCGCAAAAACAGAGGCAGCTTACGAGCCAGGCTCCTCCATCTCGTCAGCCCATGAGCAACTTTGCTCTGTGGTATTGGTTGGAGGAACTCCAGGGCAAGGTTGCCGAGGGATCCCATGGTCATTGAAGAACATAGAGCTTAGAAATGTGCAGCTGAGGGACCTGTGTCCACACTGTATCACTCTACAACCCAAGGTAGTTGAAACACGTACATGGCCATTCAGCCCACAATGTCTGAGCCAGTCATGATGCCAAGACCATCACTTATCTAACTGCACTTAATCGACTGGGAAGTGGAGAATCTTCCAGCTCAATTAGTGAGAGTTTACTCTGATCTACTGGACTCTGAGAGGTGTAACAGAGGGCCAACCCAGCTGGTGGAGTCGATAGGGAGGTACGAGTGTGGCCCGGTCAATGCGCAGTACCTGTCCATGAACAGGAGAAGTGGAAGACCTTGCTCTGGGCTTACTGAGCCTTTTGACACCATGGACAATCCAATCTTCAACCCCGTCTGCCTTTCTGCCCAACCCTGTTGCATGTTGCAGTGATAAATCTTGTGGTGGGTATATGGACCGAACTGCCAGAGGAAGTAGTTGAGGCAGGTAATATAGCAACATTTAAAAGACATTTGGACAGATACATGGATAGGAAAGGTTTTGAGAGATATTGGCCAAACGTAGACAGGAGGGATTGGCATAGATGGGGCATTTTTGTTGGCATTGCCAAGTTAGACTGAAGGACTGTTTCCATGCTGTATGCCTCTATGATCCATGACTCTATGAGGAGACTGTGGCCAAATTTATTTGCAAGCCTGATAAAAACCTAGAATTCTTTCACACGTTGCAAAACTTATTTTTTTCTACTGAATAACTTTCATTTGAATGAGATCAGGAACTTTACATTTCTCATCCAGGTTTTCTGTAAATTTGATATGTTTCTCGTTATAGAAACATAAAAACATAGAAAATAGGTTATCTGCTCAAAAACCTGAATTGCTTTCTCATTGAACAAATATAAATGACCCGGAACTGGGGAATAGTTGAGGCTTCTTCCAATATCACTTACTGGGGCCTGGACCATTATTGTGGAGTGTGATCCTTAAAATAAGGTTCTTGTCACTTCTCATCCACATTGCTGGACTCTACTCCTTGAGGTCCCTCAGAGCTCCTGCCCAAATGCATACTGTCCTGTCCCTGTGCCCACATTAATTTATCATCGGAGTTCCCGATCCCTTCTGAAGCCTCTCGCATAACTCTTTGATCCACCATCAATCTCCCCAAGCATCACGCCCCCCCCCACCTCCCCTTCACTTGAGCTTCTCGCACTCAATATGATTATTCCAATCTTCCCCCACAATCTTCTTCCATGATCTTCTCTGAAACCTCTGATTTCCACCCTGCAAGACATCTCACTGACCCACACCCCATTGACGCCCATTCCTGCTCCCAACCCTCCCATTCTCCCCAACACATCTTCCCCCAGCACTCTTCCAATGACTTGCACTCTCTTCAGTGGGCAGGGGTTCTGGACAAAAGAAGCATGTGGACAATTCTGCGTCAAAGTCCTTTCCCACCATGAATGAAGCTTTGGGGTTCATGCGCAACCGGATAATGGGACCCAAACCTAAATGGAGGAATTCCCCATGTGCCACTGACAAATTTTACAAAAGTTCCTAGCTCCACTGGAAGAACACAGGAACACAATGTTGGATGTCTGGCCACTGGCCACATGGGCTGGGCGGGTGCTATCATTAACATGCAATGAATAGAGCAAGGAGTAGCCAGCAACGTTAAACACGGCCAACAATATCCTTTTTAGGCTGTTGGTCTAACGATCATAATTTTCCCTCGCTCTCCAGTGCTGGCTTGATCACATTCTGGGCGAGGACCAGGGGAAAAACCTAGACACCAGAGTGCCTCTGAACCAGGAGAAGTTATATGTTATGATTTTCCTGCATGGTGGGCTGGTCTCAGAGTTTGAGGTACATGGGTCCATGTGAACAAGCTAAATAGCACTCAAAACAAAGTCTTTCACTATATCATAGAAACATGGACAATAGGTGCAGGAGTAGGCCATTCGGCCCTTCGAGCCACCACCGTCATTCAATATGATCATGGCTGATCATCCAAAATCAGTACCCCATTCCTGCTTTCTCCCCATATCCCTTGATTCCATTAGCCCCATGAGCTATATCTAACTCTCTCTTGAATATATCCAGTGAATTGGCCTCCATTGCCTTCTGCGAAAGAGAGTTCCACAGATTCACAACTCTCTGGGTGAATCTCGGTACACACGACAATAATAAATATGTATCAATATTTAGATTCAAATTGGTGGCAATATGAGGCAAAGAGTGGTGGTGGATGGATGTTTTTTATCTGATTGGAAGTCTATGACATCAAACATATATGATATCAAACGTATATAAAATGTTCAGAAAACCAAGATATAAAACTATAAAGTTCCTGGTGTCATTCACATGAAAGGGTACAGGGAAGATTTACGACGATGTTGCCAGGACGAGAGGGTATGAACTATAATGTGAATAGTGATGTACCATAGATTGGTTCAGGGATCATTACCATTTGTTATATATGTTAGCGACTGATGTGAATGTCAGAAGTGTGATCAGTAAGTTTGTGCATGACATGAAAATTGGTGGCATTGCATGTTGCAAGGTATGGACACAAAAAGCTGGAGTAACTCAGCGGGACCGGCAGCATCTCTGGAGAGAAGGAATGGGTGACGTTCCGGGTTGAGACCCTTCGTGCTGAGTTACTGCAGCTTTTTGTGTCTATCTTCGGTTTGAACCAGCATCTGCAGTTCCTTCCTGCACATGTTGCAAGGAACATTGTTCGAGGTTACTGTCGGATATAGATCAAATAAGCAAGATACCTTTCAATCCTATTGTGATATGATGCATTACCGGAGTTAAATAGAATGTGGATCATAGAACAGTACAATACAGGAACAGGTTCTTTGGCTCACAAATATTGTGCCGAATATGATGAAAAATCAAACTAATCCCTTTTGATTGCATGTGATCCATATCCCTTAATTCCCTTCAAATCAATGTAAAAGCCTCATATGCAATTGTTGTGTGGGTTTCCAGCATCCACCCTGGCATCTACCATTCACCATGTACTTGCCCTTTTGATTTAAACTTTAAACTTTCTCTCTCTAACCTTCAAGCCATTTGACACTTCCACCCTGGGAGGAAGGTTCTGACTCTCCACCACATCAATGCCTCTCATAATTTTATAAACTTCTATCAGGTCTCCTTTTAGCCAACCAACACTCCAGAGAAAACTAATCTGTCCAAACTCTACTTATAGGGAATATCCTTTCATTCAGGAAGCATCCTAGTAAAATACAGACACAAGGAACTGCAGAGTAAAGAAGGATCCAACTCCAAATGTTGCCTATCCATGTTCTCCAGAGATGTTGCCTGAACTGCTGAGTTACTCCAGCAATATGTTTCTTTTTAAGCATTCCAGTGAATCGCTTTTCCATCTTCTCCAAAGCCTCTGTATCCCTCCTGTAATAAGGTAACCAGAACTGCACAGAATCCTCCAAATGCGACCCAAGCAAAGTGTACTAAAGCTGCAATTTGACTTCCTGACTCTTGGACTCAATGTTCCAACTAGTGAACGAAAGAAAGAACACCACATGTCACTCTGACAACTTGTGTTGCTACTTTCAGTGAGCTGTGGACCTGGACCCCAAGACCACTCTGTGCATCAATGCTGTTAAGGAAACTACCATAAACTGTGTAGTTTCTCCATACAATTAACCCCCCCCCTCCCCCACCAAGTGCAACACCTCACTCGTGCCCAGATTAAACTCCATCTGCCATTTCTCAGCCTATATCTGTAACTAGACATTGTGAAAGCTTTTTTCAACTGTCTGCAACCCCACCAATTTTTATGGCATCTGCAAACTTACTAACCAATCTATCTACATTTTTATCCAAGTGATTTATATATATCTCTCAAATAAAGGAGGTTCCAACTTTAATCTCCATGAAACACCCCTAGGCACGGTTTGTGTGGAATTTACACATTTTCCCTGTTACCGTGCGGGTTTCCTTTGAGTGTTCTGGGTTACTCTCACATCCTAAAGATATGTGGGTCTGTAGGTTAATTAGCCCCTCTATGTTGCCTCAAGTGTGTAGTGAGTGGATGCGAATGTGGGATAACCAGTGGTTGGCATAGACCCTCTGGGACCTCCTCGAATGAAATTCCTCATATGTTGCAAAACATACTTGGCTAATAAAATATTATTGTGTTGTATTGTTTCCATGATGTATACTTAAATTAATCAATCCATATGGCCACTCCACTACCTCCTTTTTACTTGCTCTTGGGCCTGAGAAACAAAGTCCTTACCTGCACACAAACTGTTCTGACTCCTACTCACTGGTACCAATACGGCTAGGAAATGTACAATAAATGGAAGGTTTCTGAGGAATGTTGATTAATGGAGAGACCTAGCGGTCCAGGTTCATTGACTCTGAAAGTGACAACACAGTTAGATAGGGTGATGACCATTTGGGATGCAGGTCTTCATAGGTCAGGGCATCAGTTATAAGGGTTGGGATGCTAAGTTGCTTCTTTACAAAATACTGGTGAGACCACGCTTGGAGTACCATATACATCCCTGGTGGGTGCACTATGAATGTGATTGCACAGAATGTGATTGCAGAGGAGATTCACCAGGATGTTGTCTGAAATGGAGGACATCCAAATGGAGATGGATTGGATAGGCTATACTTATTTTCCCAGGAACAAAGAAGGCCGAGGGATGTCCTGACTGAAGTATGTAAAATCACAAGAGATCCAGATAGAGTAGACAATGAGGTGGCACGGTGGGGCAGCTGCGGAGAGTCTGCCTTACAGCACCTGAGACCCAGGTTCGATCCTGACTACAGGTGCTATCGGTACAGAGTTTGTACGATCGCCCCATGACCTGGGTGGATTTTCACTGGGCGCTCCGGTTTCCTCCTGCACTCCAAAGACGTACAGTTTTGTAGGTTAATTTGGCTGCAGTAAAATAATAAATCATCCCTAGTGTGTAGGATAGTGCTAGTGTACGGGGATCGCAGATCGGCACGGACTTGGTGGGCCGAACGGCATGTTTCCGCACTGTATCTAAACTAAATTAAAAATTAAACATAGAGTTGCTTCAATAAGGCATAGATGGAGCGGACTTAATGCGAGGAAATTGAATGGGTGTAGTTAGGGCAAAAAGGGTTGGCATGGATGTGGTGGGCCGAGTGGCTGTTTTCTGTGCTGTACAACTCTAGAACTAATCCTTGAACAGAAATGAAAACTAGACACAGTGATCTCCCAATGCACGAGTCCGATCCTTCAGAACAATTCCTGTTTATTTTTTCATCCAGAATGATGAGTAGTTCCACCTCCTGACTACTCAGATCTCTCTGCAAAACCGAGAATCCAAAGAGAATGTATATTAAAAAAAAGATCATGAAGCTCCAGAATTGTAACTTTGTTATTCCCGGAAATCTCGACTGAGCTACAACCCCTCAGGACAGTTTGCGGAGTCTTGTTTCTGAAAGAACGACCACAGGACTGGCCCATCCACTTTGAAGCAAAACCATAATATTAATGGAGGAAATGCAGCAACCACTTTGGACTCAGGAAGATGCCACAAACAGCAACATGAGAATACTCTTCTCCTGACCACAAATGTCATTTGCTTATTGCATAACAAAATAAAATGCTGAGAAATTAATGTAACATATCTGAGGCAGACAACACCCTGAGCCAAGCATATCATTTACCCTGGCTTTAGAAATTATGGCGTAATCTTCCTGTTTAAGTAAGAATAGCCTATATTTTTTGTGGCGTTACTTTAAAAAGCATTAACAGAATCACTTTCTGAAACAAGACATTCTGATTCATTCTCGACCACCTACAGAAAATTTTTCAAACGATTATATTCTCATGATAAGGAGAATTTTTTCATTCCCTCAAGACACAGAAGAAGGCCGTTTGGTCCTTCAGGCCTCAGGAAGGTTTGTAACAACCCCATTCCGTCACTTATCTCCCTGCAATCTATTCTCTCTCACTCACTCCTTAACTCCTATCAGTCTATCCTACCTGTGTTGGACAATGGAATGGCAGTAGCCCCTCAGAGTTATTGCCAGATACAGTGGCTTGCAAAAGTATTCATACCCCTTCAACCTTTCCACATTTTGTCACGTAACAACCACAAGCGTAAATGGATTTTATTGGGATTTTGTGTGATAGACCAACACAAAGTGGTGCATAATTGTGAAGTGGAAGGAAAATGATACATGGTTTTCTATTTTTTTTTTACAAATAAAAAACTGAAAAGTGTGGCGTGCAAAAGTATTCACCCCCTTTACTCTGATACCCCTAAATAAAATCCAGTGCAACCAATTGCCTTCAGAAGTCACCTAATTAGTAAATAGAGTTCACTTGTGTGTAATCTAATCTCAGTGTAAATACAGCTGTTCTATGAAGGCCTCAGAGGTTCATTAGAGAACAAACAATGTTCCTTGGGCATCACGAAGCCCAAGGAACACACCAGACAGGTCAGGGATAAAGTTGTGGAGAGGTTTAAAGCAGGGTTAGGTTATAAAAAAATATCCCAAGCTTTGAACATCTCACGGAGCACTGTTCAATCCATCATCCGAAAATGGAAAGAGTATGGCACAACTGCAAACCTATCAAGACATGGCCGTCCACCTAAACTGACAGGCCCCGGAGAGCATTGATCAGAGAAGCAACCAAGAGGCCCATGGTAACTCTGGAGGAGCTGCAGAGATCCACAGCTCAGGTGGGAGAATCTGTCCACAGGACAACTATTAGTCGTGCACTCCACAAATCGGGCCTTTATGGAAGAGTGGCAAGAAGAAAGCCATTGTTGAAACAAAACCATAAGAAATCCCGTTTGCAGTTTGCCACAAGCCATGTGGGGGACACAGCAAACATGTGGAGGTAGGTGCTCTGATCTGATGAGACCAAAATGGAAGTTTTTGGCCTAAATGCAAAACGCTATGTGCGGCGGAAAACTAACACTGCACATCACCGTGAACACACCATCGCCACTGTGAAACATGGTGGTGGCAGCATCATGTTGTGGGGATGCTTTTCTTCAGCAGGGACAGGGAAGCTGGTCTGAGTTGATGGGAAGATGGATGGAGCCAAATACAGGGCAATCTTGAAAGAAAACCTGTTAGAGTCTGCAAAATACTTGAGACTGGGACAGAGGGTCACCTTCCAGCAGGACAACGACCCTAAACATACAGCCAGAGCTACAATGGAATGGTTTAGATTCATATTCATGTGTTAGAATGGCCCAGTCAAAGTCCGGACCTAAATCCAATTGAGAATCTCTGGCAAGACTTGAAAATTGCTATTCACAGATGCTCTCCATCCAATCTGACTGAGCTTGAGCTATTTTGCAAAGAAGAATGGGCAAACATTCCAGTCTCTAGATGTGCAAAGCTGGTAGAGGCATACCCCAAAAGACTTGCAGCTGTAATTGCAGCGAAAGGTGGTTCTACAAAGTATTGACTCAGGGGGGCTGAATGCTTTTACACGCCACACTTTTCCGTTTTTTATTTGTAATAACATTTGGAAACCATGTATCATTTTTCTTCCATTTCACAATTATGCACCACTTTGTGTTGGTCTATCACACAAAATCCCGATAAAATACATTTACGTTTGTGGTTGTAACGGGACAAAATGTGGAAAAGTTCAAGGGGTATGAATACTTTTGCAAGCCACTGTAGATAGGAACTTACTGCTTGTAGGGTAATATATTAATCAAAGAGGTTGTCCTGGAGTAAAACTCTGCCACGGGAGCACCATCTGAAGTCTGAAGAAGGGTCTCAACCTGAAACGTCACCCATTCCTTCTCTCCAGAGATGCTGCCTGTCCCGCTGAGTTACTCCAACATCTGCAGTTCTCTCCTACATCATTCTACTGATGGCGGTGCTGACCCTGGATGGACCAGGGTTTTCACATCCTAGGTCAGGGACTCCAAAACCATCCTCCCTATAAATGTAAGTTCATAGGTTCTAGGAGCAGAATGAGTCCATTGTGCCCTTCGTCTACTCTGCCATTCAATCATGGCTTTTTTATTTTTCCCACTCAACCCCGTTCTCCTGCCTTCACCCCATAACCCCTGACACCCTCGCAAATCAAGAATGTGAATCTCCTTCTTAAAAATATCCATAGACTTGGCTTCCACAGTCGTCAGTGGCTATGAATAATCACCCTCTGATCAAAGAAATTCCTCCTTATCTCCTTTCTGAAGGGCCTGTCCCACATAACGAGGTTATTCAAGAGCTCTCCCGAGTTTCCCCTGATTCGAACTTGGAGAATTATGGTAATAGCCGATCGTAGGTACTCGGGGCTCTCGTGGACATTTTTCAACATGTTGAAAAAACGTCACGAGCTTACCGCGTTTCCCGAGTACCTGCCGTTAGCGTTACAAGCCGCTAAGAGACGCCCCGAGCTCCGATGTACCCGCTACGTACATTCTACGCACTTACCAAGAGACGTTTTTTTAAAAAACTTGGGAGAGCTCTTGGTTAAACTCGTATAATGGGACAGGCCCTTAAAGGTATATCCTTTTATTCTGAGATCATAAGGTCCTAAGTGATAGGAATAGAATTTGGCCATTCGGCCCATCATGTCTACTCTGCCATTGCTGATCTATCTCTCCCTCCTAACCCCATTTTCTTGCCTTCTCCCCATAACCTCTGACACCTATACTAATCAACAATATATCTGTCTCTGCCTTAAATCGCCCGAGGCTTGGCCACTGGTCATAAGGTCATGTTCAAAATGAATAGGAGCAGAATGAGGCCATTTGGCCCATCAAGTCTGCCCCGCCATTCAATCATGGCTGATCTCTCCTTCCCAACCCCATTCTTCTGCCTTCTCCCCATAACCTCTGACACCTGCACTAATCCTAGACTCTGCCACCAGTGGAAACATCCTTTCCACATTCACTTTATCCAGGCCAGGTAAGTGGAAAGTGGGGCTCTGTGTGTGTGTGTCTCGGCTGTTGATGTTTGAGCATTAGTCTGGGGTAAGAGCAGCCCGCTCCGGTCCCTCCACGGACTGCGGCAGCCTGCATTCAAACCCATCCGCTCAGCATTACTTGTTGGTCTGTGGGTCAGCTTCCCTGCTGATAGAAAAATGCTGGATCCTGCCCTCCCAATGGAAGACAGTCTCTGCAAATAAAATACATTGCAGACATAACATGAGCGGGTGCTGATTTCTTCAGCTTCTTTGTTGATACAAAGGAAGAGTAGACCAACATTGATGTCTGATTTTTAAGCTGTAAATTCTTCTGAGGATGTAAGCAATAAAATAACTCTCAGTGGTCCTTCTAAATTCCCTATGTCTATTACACCCCTCTGTTACAAAGAGAAGATATAAATATATTTATACATTATCCAGTACATTTATTCTTCTTTAACCACTATAGAAATGTTTGTTTTATTCAAAGCTTACTATAAAATTACAAACAATCTAAAGTGAATCAAAAAGGGATTTACAATGAAGATATAGCAACTGAAAGGTTATAAGAGCTGTGTCTGCATTCTCAAGAGCAATGAGTTTATTAAGCTCTTATATACTTATGCGGAGATTGAAAAGCTAGACAGAGAGTAGGTGTTTGCATGCCGGGGAAGTCAGATTTTGAGGCCATTACTAAATGATAGTCTCAGATCAATAGGTGACCCGATACATTGCTTCTCCATGTTCTCCAGAGATGCTGCCTAATCTGCTGAGTTACTCACTTTACACTTTGTAGTTTAGTTTATTGTCACGTGTACCGAGGTGCAGTGAAAAGCTTTTGTTGCGTGCTATCCAGCAGAACGACAATACTTGATTACAATCCAGCCATTTGCAGCTACATGATAAAGGGCCCGTCCCACTTTCACGACCTAATTCACAACCTTTTTTACTCATGGACATTTTTCATTATGCTAGGAAAACGCCCCGACCTACTTGATGCCTACGACTAGCATCACGGCCTACCTACAACCTCCTACCACCTCTTACGACTTTGTGACAACCGTGCTGGGAGTATGAGTCAAGGGCAAACTCGGCAGAGGTTGTGAATGAAATTGTGAAAGTGGGACAGGCCCTTAAGGGAAGAACGTTCAGTGCAAGGCAACGCCAGCAATGTCCGATCAAGGAAGATCTTTAGTCCGAGGGTCACCAAAGAAGGAGCTAGTAGTTCGGCACTGCTCTCTGGTTGTGGCAGTATGTCCTTTCCTCCAGCACTTTGTGTCATTTTGTAGACAAACTGGCACCTGCAGTTCCTTGTTTCGTCGCCTGTAGAGTGGTTGGAGTGAGACTAGATGGTGATCTGGTGAGTGGGTGCTTCCACTCAGGAGAAACCTAATGAGCATTTGATGGATAAAGGCGTAGATGGACTTGTTGATGGAATATGAAGGGGGCAGGTTTCAGTAGTGTGGAAACAGCACCATAAAGAAGCTGGCCTTTGTCTGCACTATCCTGTACTTTGCATGAGGTGCTAGCTATGAAACTGGCATACAGTCAACAGGCATTCAAGGAGTGTAGGAAGGAACTGCAGATGCTGGTTTACACCAAAGATAGACACAAAATGCTGGAGTAATTCAGGTGGTCAGGCAGCATCTCTGGAAAAAAGGAATAGATAATGTTTCGGGTCGAGACCCTTCTTCAGACGGAGAGTCAAGGGCGAGGGAAACTGGAGATACGAAGAGGTACAAAGAACAAATGTATGAAAGGTGTGAAAAAGACAAATCCAAGCCAGCAACGATGCTCAAGGAAAGGTGAACCCACAATGTGGTTTTCAAGGAGTGAGTGCTGGCTTTCCCGTAATTTAAGTGGGGCTCGGTTGGACCGGGCGCTGTTCCACGAGGCCAAGCACGTGGACCGCATGCGGCCTACAGCGGCGGAGGACACCGCGGCTACGCCTGGCCAGGCCAACCCTGCAACACTGCCAGGACCACAGACATTCATGGTCAGATCAAGATCCCTGACCCTACAACAACTGGGACTTGAAAAAGTTGTCGAACAGGGGCCTCTGTATACTGTCTCAGTGTATTACTACCGTACACTTGTACTGTATCTGAGATGCTTATCTAATATGTATCTCTGGTATTTAATTTAATTCACATGTTTAATCAATAATGTTTCATTATTAATGTTTAATGTTATATGTGTCATTCCGAATTGTCACTGTATGTCATGTCATCACTTGCGGGCAGAGCACCAAGGCAAATTCCTTGTATGTGAATACTTGGCCAATATACGTATTCTTATTCTTAATCTTATTCATTCATTCATTCATTCTAAGCACGTATGTATAGTGATACTTGTACTGTACTGTATACAAAAATGATCACTGGTCTGTGCGGACTCGGTGGGCCGAAGGGCCTGTTTCCAGTCCAGGAACCTTTATAGCATCCACTGCTGATGTGGATGAAACAAACCAACTTGACTGGCCAAGGCAACAACTGTGGGGGAGAAACAATTAAATGTTAATTCTGTTTCTCTTTCTACACATGCTGTTTGACCTGCTGAGTTTTCCCAACATTTCCTGCTTTTATAAATTAAAATCAAAATTAGTGGAATCCAAAGTGATTTTTTTGTCATTTTATTTCAGATTTCCAGCACATGCAGTTATTCTTGGATGTTTTACTTAATTTTGTTCATAGCTTCTTCTTCTGGAAGAATCCCCCTTCCCCACCCCTGTCCCAACCTGCCCCAATCCCCATTCCCATTGAATATCTTGGCCTTCCTTGTCTATTCCATCCATCTAGCTATAATTAAAAAACAAATCCTCAATCATTTACAGTCAATCAATGGAATTCACATTAAGTAAACCTTTATGTAGGTCCAGTCCAATTCTGGTTTGTTCCGTTCATCAGGAACATAGATGGCAAAAGACTCAAGCATTTGTTGCAGTTTAATAGCACAGCTAAAGCTGCCACCTCACAGCACCAGAACCGTAGGTTCAATCTTGACCTCAGGTGTTGTCTGTGAGGAGTTTTCACGATCCTCTGGGTGATCGGTTTTCCTCCAACCTCCCAAAGAAGGGTTGGAAGGTTAATTTGCTTCTGCAAATTGTCCCCAATATGTAAATGAGCAGTAGAATCTGGAGGAACATGAGTTGGAGTTTGAGTTGTGTTTCGTTTATTGTCACGTGTACCGAGGTGCAGTGAAAAGCTTTTGTTGCGTGTCAACCAGTCAGTGGAAGGACAATACATGATTGCAATGGAGCTATCCATGTTGGACAGATATATAATAAAGGGAATAACTTTTATTCCAGGTACAGTCCAATAAAGTCCGATCCAAAATAGTCCGAGGGTCTCCAATGAGATCGACGGTAGCTTAGGACTGTTCTCTATTTGTTGGTAGGATGGTTCAGTTGCCTGATAACAGCTGGGAAGAAACTGTCTCTGAATCCGCAGGTGTGTGTTTTCACACTTCTATTCCTTTTGCCTGATAGGAGAAGGGAGACGTTGGTGTGGCCGGGGTGCGACTCGTCCTTGATTATGCTGCTGGCCTTGCCGAGGTGGCGTGTGGTGCTGACGGGAATGTAGGAACATTTTCTTTTAATGGGATTAAAGTAGGATTGGTGTAAATAGGTGGTTGATGGCCAGAATGGGCTTGACGGGCTGAAGGGCCTGTTTCCGTGCCTATACCTTTTTGACTCATTACCAACTCTCGCCCCAAGGTAAATGAATGGGAAAGCCATTCTCATAAGCTTCAGCACATTCCTTGTGGAAGAAGGTTAAGGCCTTGTCCCACTTTCCCGAGTTACTCACAAATTCTCTCGAGTTTTTCCCTTGATTCAAACTCGGAGAATGTCCGTAGTGAGTCCGTAGCGAGTCCGTCGATATTTCGTAGCGGCTCGTAATGCCAGCCGAAGGTACTCGGGGCATCAGGTAAGTCGGGACGTTTTTTCAGCATGTTGAGAAATGTCCACGAGTAAAATAAATAGCCCCGAGTACCTACGGCTGGCTATTACCGTAATTCTCCGAGTTTGAATCAAGAGGAAAACTCGGGAGAATTCGTGAGTAACTCGGGAAAGTGGGACAGGGGCTTTACTGCTTCAGAAATCAATATAAGCTTTAACACCTCTCCTGTGCGAGAAGGTTGGTGTGCCAGAAATTAATGTCAGTATTAAAATATTTCCCCTGTAGTACCAATGGAATACTTTTACAGTTTATATATAAATGCAGTCTCCTTTATGCAACAAATGCAATTATGTCAGTACTTTTGTTTTGAAAAATCAAAACAACTTAATTAAATTCAGCAACCAAAGAGTATTGTTCTAACATTTCATAACCCTCTGAAGTTAGTGAAATGTCCACCAACCCCCGACATGCCACACACCACACACAGACACATGGAAATCAATCTTGATCCCAATCACTTTGCAGGCAGTACGTTCCACTGTATCGAACAATTTGCCAAAACACATATTGACAATAGTACTGATATAATATTCCTGTGTCTGACTCTAAATGAAATGTTTGAGAATGCTTGTGTAGGGTTTCCATGAACTCTTTGGGACTGCGACCAGTTTGGCACCCGGAGGAAGGCAGCTTTTGATCTTTGGTTATCTGTCAGTCATAATTAGCTTCCCACTAGCTGCGTGTCTCTGTACTGCTGGCAATTTGAATGATCACTCTCAGTATGGGACTGCCTTTTGTGGTTATATCACTGGATAATGTACCATGTCTCAGCGAAGACTCTTATAACTTTTATAACTCTTTCGTCTTCACGTATTTATTGCTAAGAACCGCTGACCATTCTTGTTTTTATGGGCTAACTTTCCTTTTCATTGTGATCAGACGAAATGCAAAATGTTTACACTGAAGCTTTTAAATAGGTTAGAACATGAAAAGTCAGGAGTGATGTCCCTTGTTGGCTACGGATTTGAAATTCTCAGGGAATCCTTGAGGGGAAATGGGTGAACAGTGTCTAATTTGATTGCGTACCAGTTTGCTGCATTGGCTGTCATTGTGTGTAAAACCCAACGGCTTCTACGACCAATAGATAGTTACTGAGAGACAGGGCTCCTAGTTGTGTTTCCTCACTGTGTACCTGGTTTCTGGATGAAAGAATCAGAGTGCATAATGTTGTTAATCAGGCCCTTGCCTGAAACCAGAAAATGCAGCAGACTTGCGAGCTCTTTGAGGAAGTTGAAAAGAACTGAGCTATGTTGCGTATTGTCATTTCTCTTGATTGATGATGATGAAAGCGAGCCCGAACGGAGGGAGTCTATCTGACTGACTTGTTGTAACTGACTTCTTGCACCTAAGATGCATTTTACTCGATAGGTCAGGCTACTCATTTGACCCTTGAACCTCCCTTGCAGTCCGCGTCCTCCATTTCTTAAACCACGAGAAAAAAGGAGTCCCCCTTCCTAAGAAAACGCTCTTTGTGAATGAGAAGGCTGCAGAAATAGGGCGTTGTCAGATCCTCAGAACTTCCCTGCAAAAAAAGCCTGACTCCTCCTTCAGGGCAATGCTGTCATGTGCTGTGTATCATTGTAAGGAGGTGACTTTGAAATGCAAGAGCAAAAGGCCAGAGGTCTTCATCGTAAAGCCCCCGAGCCTGGCTTCAGGCGAAGAGTGCAACTGTGGTCCATCAATTACCACGAGAGTGGCGTTAAAAAGCAGTGGCACTCACGCTTGGATCCCACAGCACTGAATCTCAGCTTCTGTGAAGTTAACTGGCACTGCAAACCTTTGAAAAAAATAATAACCCGAATGAACCTTACAGAACTTTCCACCCGGAGCTGTTTGGGGCAACAACTTCAGTGACAAGACGAGAATTAACTCTGTTTTGCATTTCCAATCACTGCTGTTAAATACATCCATGGCTGCATCCATACATCAGTCTCTACAGGTTGTTAACTGTGCATCTCTCTGAGCTGTAAAGTGCTTCTAGTTATTACGCTCAAAACAATCATGGGAAGAACCAGTATGATTTGGCATTTTGGCCTCAATGTTCAGTTGTGTGCTTGCATACAATATGACGTATGGTGTGTGTGTGTTGTGTGTTGTATAGTGTATATGTTGTGTGTGTGTTGTATGTCATGAGGTGTGTGTGTTGTGTGTGTGTGTGTGTATAGTGTGCGTGTGTTGTAAGCTGTGTAGTGTGTATGGTGTGTGTCTGTGTGTGGGACATGTGTGATGTGTGTGTGTTATGGAGTGTATATAGTGTGTGTGGGTGTTGTATGTTATGTGGTGTGTGTAGTGCATGTGTGTGTTGTATGTTAAGTAGTGTATAGCATGTAGAGTGTGTATAACCATAACCATATAACAATTACAGCACAGAAACAGGCTTTCTCGGCCCTTCCAGTCCATGCCGCCCATTTATTTTCCCCTAGTCCCATCTACCTGCACTCAGACCATACCCCTCCATTCCCTTCCTGTCCATATACCTATCCACTTTACTTTTAAATGTTAAAATCGATCCTGCCTCCACCACTTCTGCTGGAAGCTCATTCCACACAGCCACCACTCTCTGAGTAAAGAAGTTCCCCCTCATGTTACCCCTAAACTTCTGTCCCTTAATTCTCATGTCATGCCCTCTTGTTTGAATCTTCCCTACCCTAAATGGGAAAAGCTTATCCACGTCAACTCTGTCTATCCCTTTCATCATTTTAAAGACCTCAATCAAGTCCCCCCTCAACCTTCTGTGCTCTAAAGATTAAAGACCTAACTTGTTCAACCTTTCTCTGTAACTTAGTTGCTGGAACCCAGGCAACATTCTAGTAAATCTCCTCTGTACTCTCTCTATTTTGTTGACATCCTTCCTATAATTATGCGACCAGAATTGTACACCATACTCCAGAATTGGTCTCACCATGCCTTGTACAATTTTAACATTACTTCCCTACTCCTATATTCAATGCTCTGATTTATAAAGGCCAGCACACCAAAAGCTTTCTTTACCACCCTATCTACATGCGATTCCACCTTCAGGGAACTATGCACAGTTATTCCTAGATCCCTCTGTTCCACAGCATTGGAACGCTTGGACGCTTGTGGCACAAGACATGATGCCAATTATTTCAGAGAAGCCGCCAATGACGAGATAAATCACACCAGTCAATGCACCATGTTACTGTATGTGTGCATTGTCAAACTGACACATAGTTACCAGCAAGCAGTCCTCAGAGGATCATGTTTAGCAGCAGATTAAGGGCCTGTCCCACTTTCACGACTTAATTCACAATCTTTTTTACTCAGGCTAGAAAAACGCCCCGACCTACTTGATGCCACGAGTACCTACGACTAGCATCAAAACCTGCTACAACCTACCTACGACCTTGTGACGACAATGCTGCGAGTATGACTCAAGGGCAAACTCGGCAGAGGTTGTGAATTAGGTCGTGGAAGTGGGACAGGTCCTTTAGGTGGCTCGCCTATGGTATTTAGAAAGTAGTTCTCTGGAAGCTCATTCCACACAGTCTCTGACTTAATCGCAGGGAATCTACAGGGGACAGGTGTGACAGAAGGAACCACTTTGCTCTTTGTCTAGGACACAACTACAAGATTGGTGATGTTTTTGACACGCAGAAGATAAGGACAATAAAGTGAGGGGTACATCAGAGATGCTTCCTGAATGAGGGTGGAGGACAAGAGGTAAAGAGCCTTCAGCATATCGGCGAAGCATCCTTCTATGTGGACCTTGGTGAGAAGTAATGACTCCAATTCTTTTTGCATGGTCTCACTTATAATGCATTTAGGATCGGCCAGAAAGGCTTATTTCTTTCTAAGTACAGAATCGTTTGATCTTGGATGTGACATTCATCTGCAGGGATTTGTTGAACCATTCAGGAGAGTCTGAGAATAATTATTCTGAGAATAACTAATAACTAGTCAGAGACTCTGTTTGGTGCTTGCTCAAGGATCTTAGGCACTGCATCACTCAAATGCAACAATCCCAACCACAGCCGCAGAGCAGGACAGAGGTGCTCTGGTGTCCCGATGGCGATCAACTTTAGTAAGCCAGAGGAAGGCACATTCCCAGTTTACAACATGCAGTCAGTGGTTCAATGTTTTCTTATCATCACATGCAACAAGGTACAGTGACATTTTATTTTTGCATACAAATCAGTAAGGTTATTGCCACACATAAGTACAATCCCTGATTAAGTACAGAATGGATTAAGTACAAAGCAGCCCACTGAGTCCATATGCAGAAGTTGTCAGATTTTGGCACCATTTTCAAAGTCCAAGCTGCAGCTGACCCTAATGGCCCATTGGAACCATCACCTCCGTCCAGATTGTCCCGCGAACTGCTGTCCCTCTCCTCGCCCAGCCACCTTCTGCTGTTGAGCCCAGGTGGTGCTTCCTATGGCGAGCTTAAGGCTGCGGAAGGTAAGACCCCTGGTTCTTCTTTACAAACGAGAATAAAGGGACCTGGGGGGGGGGGGGGGGGGCTAAGAACAAAGACCAACATGATTCTAATACTTACTTTTGTAACTTTGTTGGCGCCAGAAATGTGGCGACCCTTTGAATACTTTGTGTATTGTATAAAAAAACAAAGAATTTCACTGAACCTAGGTACATGTGACAATAATCAATCATTGAATCATTGCAAGAACTCATTTAGCCCTGGACTGCGCTGCCACTGTGGATGTGGGGAGCAGCCGACAAGCTGTGGAGGGGGTGGGGGTGGGGATGCAGATGGAGTAAAGGGTAATGACCATCAACCACCTATTTACGCCAAGCCAATTAACCTGAAAACCTGTACATCTTTGAAGTGTGGGAAGAAACCTGAGATCCAGGGGAAAACCCACACAGGTCATGGGGAGAACGTACAAACTCCGTACAGACAGCATCTACAGTATAGTCAGGATTGAATCCGGGTCCCTGGAGCTGCAAGGCAGCAGCTCCACCACTACGCCACCATGCCACTCTGTGAGGTGTGGCTGTTGACAGCAACATCCCAGAGTGAGCAGTTGCTGCACTGGGCTAAAAGAAGCAAAATTGTGGCGGAACTCAGCGGGCTAGGCAGCATCCGTGGAGATAGTTAGACAATCGATGTTTTGATTGAAGGAACATTCTTCAGGCTGGTGGGGTAGAGGGGACAAAGCTCCTAAAGAGGAGTGAGGGGAGGGAGTGTGGCAAGAAATAGCAACCGATAGGGTCTGAAGAAGAGTCTCGACCCTTCCAGTCTGGAGAAGTGTCCCAACCCAAACTGTAACATAGAAACATAGAAACATAGAAATTAGGTGCAGGAGTAGGCCATTCGGCCTGCACCGCCAATCAATATGATCATGGCTGATCATCCAACTCAGTATCCCGTACCTGCCTTCTCTCCATACCCTCTGATCCCCTTAGCCACAAGGGCCACATCTAACTCCCTCTTAAATATAGCCAATTAACTGGCCTCAACTACCCTCTGTGGCAGAGAGTTCCAGACACCCACCACTCTCTGTGTGAAACAAGTCCTTCTCATCTCGGTCCTAAAGGATTTCCCCCTTATCCTTAAGCTGTGACCCCTTGTCCTGGACCTCCCCAACATCGGGAACAATCTTCCTGCATCTAGCCTGTCCAACCCCTTTAAGAATTTTGTAAGTTTCTATAAGATCTCCTCTCAATCTCCTAAATTCTAGAGAGTATAAACCGAGTCTATCCAGTCTTTCTTCATAAGACAGTCCTGACATCCTAGGAATCAATCTGGTGAACCTTCTCTGCACTCCCTCTATGGCAATAATGTCCTTCCTCAGATTTGGAGACCAGAACTGTACGCAATACTCCAGGTGTGGCCTCACCAAGACCCTATACAACTGAAGTAGAACCTCCCTGCTCCTATACTCAAATCCTTTTGCTATGAAAGCTAACATACCATTCGCTTTCTTCACTGCCTGCTGTACCTGCATGCCTATTTTCAATGACTGGTGTACCATGACAACCAGGTCGCGCTGCATCTTCCCTTTTCCTAATCGGCCTCCATTTAGATAATAGTCTGCTTTCCTATTTTTGCCACCAAAGTGGATAACCTCACATTTATCCACGTTATACTGCATGTGCCAAACATTTGCCCACTCACCCAGCCTATCCAAGTCATCTTGTAGTTTCCTAGCATACTCCTCACAGCTAACACTGCCCCCTAGTTTAGTGTCATCCGCAAACTTGGAGATATTGCCTTCAATTCCCTCATCCAGATCATTAATGAATATTGTAAATAGCTGGGGTCCCAGCACTGAGCCTTGCGGAACCCCACTAGTCACTGCCTGCCATTGTGAAAAGGACCCGTTTACTCCTACTCTTTGCTTCCTGTTTGCCAGCCAGTTCTCTATCCACATCAATACTGAACCCCCAATGCCATATGCTTTAAGTTTGTATGCTAATCTCTTATGTGGGACCTTGTTTAAAGCCTTCTGGAAGTCCAGATACACCACATCCACTGGTTCTCCCCTATCCACGCTACTAGTTACATTCTCAAAAAATTCCACAAGATTCGTCAGACATGATTTACCTTTCGTAAATCCATGCTGACTTTGTCCAATGATTTCACCACTTTCCAAATGTGCTGCTATCCCATCTTTAATAACTGACTCTAGCAGTTTCCCTAATACCGATGGGACGAACTGGTCTGTAATTCCCCGTTTTCTTTCTCCCTCCCTTCTTAAAAGGAGGGGTTACGTTTGCTACCCGCCAATCCTCAGGAACTACTCCAGAATCTAAAGAGTTTTGAAAGATTATCACTAATGCATCCACTATTTCCGGTGCTAATTCCTTAAGTACTCTGGGATGCAGCCTATCTGGCCCTGGGGATTTATTGGCCTTTAATCCATTCAATTTACCCAACACCACTTCCCGACTAACCTGGATTTCACTCAATTCCTCCTTTGACCCGCGGTCCCCTGCTATTTCCGGCAGATTATTTATGTCTTCCTTAGTGAAGACGGAACCAAAGTAGTTATTCAATTGGTCTGCCATATCCTTGTTCCCCATGATCAACTCACCTGTTTCTGACTGCAAGGGACCTACATTTGTTTTAACTAATCTCTTTCTCTTCACATATCTATAAAAACCTTTGCAGTTAGTTTTTATGTTCCCTGCCAGTTTTCTTTCATAATCTATTTTCCTTTCCTAATTAAGCCCTTTGTCCTCTTCTGCTGGTCTCTGAATTTCTCCCAGTCCTCTGGTATGCTGCTTTTTCTGGCTACTTTGTACGCATCATCCTTTGCTTTGATACTATCCCTGATTTCCCTTGTTATCCACGGATGTACTACCTTCCCTGATTTATTCTTTTGCCAAACTGGGATGAACAATTTTTGTAGTTCATCCATGCAGTCTTTAAATGTCTTCCATTGCATATCCACCGCCAACCCTTTTAGAATTATAACCTATCAATGTTGTCCAGAAATGCTGCCTGAACTGCTGAGTTACTCCAGCAATAATTCCCATGGCCCGGCCATTCAATGTGACTTCCCAAAATACACTTTGCATTTATCTGCATTGAACTCCATTCTTCAGTCCATTTGCCCAGCTGACCCAGAGCCTGCAGTAACTTTGGTGATGCAAAGGCTGTCCTTCGCCATGCAAGTGAGGTCCTTGATGCTAGTGCAATGTTGAATACAAGCTTTTCAACTGAACTCCTTACATTCATCCCCAAAACTGTGTCCTCCCCATGATTTTCCCTCTTGGTTCAGAGGGCATTCTGTGCTCTGTGCTCATCTTTTCTCTTCTTCCTTCCGAGGCTTCCCGTGCTATGTTGGAAAATGGTGGAATCAACTCTCTATCACCTAACAAGCGAACTCACCTCTGCAATGATTTCACCACAGACTGCGAGTACATTCTCACCCACTCTCCAGTGGGAAGAGCATCTCATATTTTGCTTGGGCAGCTTACAGCCCAGCGGTATCAATATTGGTTTCTCTCACTTCAGGTAGCCCTAGCATTCCCTCTCTCTCTATCCCATCCCCACGCAAGCCCGCATTAGCTTCTCGTTTTCACCCAACAAACAGCGAACAATGGCCAGTTTCCTTTGTCATCGTTACTTTTTTGCATATCTTTCATTCATTGTTCTTGATGTTTCTCTACATCATCGTCTGTATCCCTGGTTTCTCTTTCCCCTGACTAGTCTGAAGAAGGGTCTCGAACCAAGACGTCACCCATTCCTTCTCTTTAGAGATGCTGCCTGTCCTGCTGGGTTACTCCAGCTTTTTGAATCTATCTTCTGTTAATGGGTGCAGGCTGGTTTGAAACAGTGGATGAGATGAACCTGTGCCAGCTTGACAACTTGACTTGTTTGCACGATAAAAAACACCAGCAACTTGTATTTATACAGCTCCATCAATAAGGCCAAAGTTGCCAAGATGCAAACCACATGAAGAAAAGTTGACCCAAAACCACATGAGCCTTTGAGGCAAGTGACAAAAATCTCAGTCAAAGAGCTGCCTTTCTGAAATAGCCCCGTCGAACAATGGCGAAGTTTGTTTCTCTTGCACATGGCTTGCTGGATGTGGGCATCGCTGGCAATACCAGCACTCTTCGCACATCCGAAAATGGCTCTGAACTGAAGGGCCAGTCAACAGTTGACCACATCAGTGGCTCTGGAGTGAATTACGGGTCAGATTAGGAAGGGGTGACAGTTGTTTTTCCTCTCTTAATTTTCAAGAACCAGATGGAACTTCACAACAAACTAGCGGTTTCATGGTTATCTTATATTTGGAAGAAATACAGATTTATTTAATTATATGAATTTAAATTCCCCTGTTTTTGGAAAGGGGTTATAACTCCTTTCACTGGGTTAATGTTCCAAGCCGTTAGTTTGTAGCCCAGTAACTTAACCATTACATTGCCACAGCTGTTTGACCTAGAAGGTGATGCCCATGACCTTAGTGTTCACTGTACTGGGGCATTCACTGGCACAGGTTCATCTCATCCACTGTTTCAAACCAGCCTGCGTCCATTAACAGAAGACAGATTCAAAAAGCTGGAGTAACCCAGCAGGACAGGCAGCATCTCTAAAGAGAAGGAATGGGTGACGTCTTGGTTCGAGACCCTTCTTCAGACTAGTCATATGTTCAGTTTAGTTTATTGTCACATGTACCGAGGAGCAGTGAAAAGCTTTTAAGGCATGCTAGTCAGTCAGCGGAAAGACAATACATGATTACAATCGAGCCACTTACAATGTACAGATAGACAATAGACAATAGGTGCAGGAGCAGGCCATTCGGCCCTTCGAGCCAGCACCGCCATTCAATGTGATCATGGCTGATCATCCCCAATCAGTACCCCGTTCCTGCCTTCTCCCCATATCCCCTGACTCCGCTATTTTTAAGAGCCCTATCTGGCTCTCTCTTGAAAACATCCAGAGAACCAGCCTCCAGGTTCTTGATGTTTCTCTACATCATTGTCTGTGCCTGAGGCAGAGATGTGATAAGGGAATAACATTTAATGCAAGGTAAAGCTAGCAAGATCAAAGATAGTCCGAGGGTCACCAATGAGGCACCAGTATGCATAAGAAAGGCGAGGTGCAGGTACAATGAAAATCTTGCTTGCAGCAGCATCACTGACATATAGACTAAACCAAACACACAATGTAAATGATTCATAACTTTACACTTTAGACTTTCAGGATAAAGTCTACCTAAAGCCTAGGGGTGGCACGGTGGCACAGCGGTAGTTGCTGTCTGTAAAGAGTTTGTACGTTCTCCCCATGACCTGCGTGAGTTTTCTCCGAGATCTTCGGTTTCCTCCCACACTCCTAAGATGTACACGTTTGCAGGTAAATTGACTTGGTATAAATAGAAAAATTGTCCCTGGTGTGTGTAGGATAGTGTTAATGCGCGGGGTTCGCTGGTCGGCGCGGACCCAGTGGGCCGAAGGGCATGTTTCCGCGCTGTATCCCAAAAACTAAAACAACATTAGTTTATAAGACGTGAAAAGAAAAACCCTGCAAAAACAAGCCATCTGTGCAAAAAACAATTAGAAAATAAGTCCAAGAGGTGGCTGTAGTGTCACATTGCTGAGGTAAGATGAAGGTTTTGTAGGTCGATTCAAGAATTTGATGGTTGCAGGAAAGTAGCTGCCCCTGAACCCGGTGGTTTGGGGCTTCAGATAAGGTTGGAGGGAAGACAGCGGACATGATATAATCAGAGATGGTCTGAGAGATAATGGCCTGTTGCTCATCTGTGGGGTCATGGTCCAGGGGTGAGTAGGAGGAGGTGTCCGAGTGCTGGTGCCTGACTTCAGCCCAGTAGAGATCAGTCTGCCAAATTACCACAGCATTATCCCATTCTACCCTCATGGGAGCAATGCAGTTATGGAACCAATGGAGACTTCTTATGTTTGGCAACCTGGTTGTTGTAGTGAATCAGTGGTCTTCATAGTGTAAATGTGTCCATAATGCCCCAGTGTATTTAGTCATGCACAATGCCACCTGTTCCTTCAAATACATACAGCACAACAGGGCAGTTAGTGGAGCTGCTGCCTCATTGCACCAGAGAGCTGGTTCAATCCTGACCTGTCTGTGCGGAGTTTGCACGTTCTTCCCTGTGTCTCTGTGGGTTTCCTCCGAGTGTTTCCTCCCGCGTAAAAAAAGATGTGCGGTCTGGTAGGAATTGGTTGCTGTAGAGAGCCCATAGAGTGTAGATAGGAACTGCAGATGGTGGTTTAAGCCAAAGATAGACACAAAAAGCTGGAGTAACTCAGCGGGTCAGACAGCATCTCTGGAGAGAAGGAATGGGTGACATTTCGGGTCGAGACCCCCTCTTCTGACCTTAGTATGTAGGTGAGTGATAGAATCTGGAGTGAGTTGAGAATTTAGGGTGAGTAAATAAAATAGGAGAAATGAAGTATTAATATCAGTCTGAAGAAAGGTTTCAGCCCGAAACGTTGCCCATTTCCCTCGCTCCATAGATGCTGCTGCAGCCGCTGAGATTCTCCAGCACTTTTGTCTACCTATTAATATAAACAGGTGGTTGGTGTGAACTGGATGAGCTGAAGGGCCTTTTTCCATGCTGTAGTAATCCATGACACTTAGACAGTACGATTAGTCATAATTGTCAAACTAGGTTATATCAACTCTACAGTCACCTCCACAGAACCTCTGATCCTCCTCCTTTCGTTTCTAATGGAAGAATTTTCGGCACATTCACCCCAGCTCACCGCAGAAAGAATATTGCTGCCGTGGTCATTTGCCAAGGCATATTTCGAGCAATTTGCTCCGCTGATGCAGTTCAAAAACACAACATTCTGAAGTCAATCTCAAATCACAGCAGGTTTAGGAAAAGCTGTATATGATTGAGGGGCACATTCCAGATGGACAAACTAAATCCAGCAAAGATTTCACACAATGGGAGGAAAAAAACCCACCACAAAAGGCACATTATTAAATAGCTGCAATCTTTTCTTCCCCCAGCAACGTATGTGACTGAGTCAAATACATATTAGCTGAGTGGAACAATGATCGGTGCCTGTGTTGTCGTTAATGAGAGTAACACCCTTGGCTTCTGGCTAAATCCCTCGCTTGCTGTAAAAAAGCTACCTCTGATTAAAAGGTAATTTCTTCCTCCCCCCCCCACAACCCCCCACCCTCGCAATGCTCATTTCTAGTCTCCAGCAGTTAGTGGCCACCTGCTCCCTTTATGCTGCCTCCATTCTTTGGCTGCTTTCTTGAAGAGATCTCACAAAGTCCGCCTTTAGGTTGTATCAGACCACACAGTCACTCCTTGCTTCAGGGTATCCCATTACCATGAAACACTTCTGCATTGCAATAGTGAGAACCTTACCTACACAACCCTTATTAACCTCAATGCCTAACAGCCAGGACTTTGTTTAGCTCAGGTGTTCTTCACACAACTTTGCAAAAACCCTTTCAATGTTTTTGAACCAAGCTAACAGAATGAACCAGATTGGTGCAAAAACTGTGAATTGTCTGAATTACCTGGCATGTCGCCCCTCTTTTGTATTTATCTGCAGCATGAAAGTAGATTATAGTTTTATGATTTTGATTCTTAAGAGTTATGAATTGTGTTGTGTGATGCCTTTTGTTTAGTTAGTTTATTAGAGTTAGATAGGGCTCTTAAAGATAGCAGAGTCAGGGGATATGGGGAGAAGGCAGGAACGGGGTACTGATTGTGTATGATCAGCCATGATCACATTGAATGGCGGTGCTGGCTCAAAGGGCCGAATGGCCTACTGCTGCACCTGTTGTCTATTGTCTATTATTATTGTCTCATGTACTGATAAACTGTGAAAGGCTTTTTTGTTGTGTGCTATCCAATCAGCGAAAAGACGATACAGGATTACAGTGAACCTGTCCACAGTGTACAGATACAGGATAAAGGGTGTAACATTAGTGCAAGTATGATATTAGTGCAAGTATAATGTTAGTGCATTGGAAATTCCATTCAGATGATTCATTGGGGCTGACAGTCCATTTGTTTCTTTGCTTAAAGATTGATGCCTCAGTTAAACTGTGGCGACAAGAGTTTGGTACAGATCTGATGCTGACGATGTAAAAACTCGCAAACACTTGCTAAGAGAAGATTTCAACAGGTTTTGTGAGAAACATACCTCATGGAAATATGAACACGAACTGCTGGAAACACTCAGCAAGTCAGGCAGCATTCGTGTAGAGAGAAACGAGAGTTGCTCTGTCAGGCTTGTCACATTTCAACTGACTCAGTCCCTTTGTAACATCG
This sequence comes from Raja brachyura, assembly GCA_963514005.1. The sequence goes on from OY740818.1 coordinate 11,566,469, forward strand.
AAGGAGATGAGATAGTTTTGTTTTAGGGATATAGCACGGAAACAGGCCCTTCGGCCCACCAAGTCCATGCCGACCAGTGATCCGCACACATTAACACTGCCCTACACAAACTAGGGACAATGTTACATTTCTACCAAACCAATTCACCCACAAACCTGTACGTTTTTAGAATGTGGGAGGTAACTGAAGATCTTGGCGAAAACCCTCACTGGTCACAGGGAGAACGTACAAACTTCGTACCGACAAGCAGGTTCGAACCCGGGTCTCTGGTGCTGTAAGGCAGTAGCTCTACTGCTACGCCACCATGCCGATAGGGAGTGTGGTCAAGGAGGTTCAGGATTTTAAGACAGAATTGCTTAACCGAGAGCCAATGCAGGTAAGAGGGAAACAGAGCAGATAGGTAAACTGGATGATGCAAAGTCAGAAAATATTATCCAGGACTCATTACACAGGCTCCTACATAGCCCAGCAAATGTTCCCAAATATAACAGCAGTCCTTAACTTCTGCTGGTAGATTCAATCCTTATATCAATCCAACTAATGTAAATAAATAAACATGTTATGCAATATCGTGTGAGGTATGCATGCGCTCGATTGTTATCAATCTACCATGCGTTCAATTATGGAATGAAGCATAGAACCAAATAACTGAAAAGTATTTTCTTTCTCTGTGCAGCTTTACGAAGGTTTTTATTGCGAAAGCATATGTGAAAGTAAACATATATTCAGTATCCTTGTCTTGAATAATTTAGTGTCCGTCCAAAATGTACTCTGATTTTATCAATAATTTGAACTGTTTCTTGATGCGTTAAACTATTTTGGGATATAGTGCATGGGTTACTTGAGACATTGTGAATATAGCAAATGGTTGGGGAAGTGCAAGACTTTGTATCAATGTTATTATTTGGAGTTTTTGAATCCCTTCAACCCTCACCTAATCTACCACTCACCTACCCACACCAGGAGATACTTAATTTACAATGTCAATTTAATTCACCAACTCACAAATCTTTGGGATGTGGGAGAGGATGGAGCATGCAGAGAAATCTCATGGCATTGTAGGGAGAACATAATAGCTCCACACAACATTCTACTGTATACTTTTTAAAATGTTACTCTAGTAGGCTTATTGTGACAGTTTATAGACAATAGACAATAGGTGCAGGAGTAGGCCATTCAGCCCTTCGAGCCAGCATCGCCATTCAATGTGATCATGGCTGATCATCCCCTATCAGTACCCCATTCCTGCCTTCTCCCCATATCCTCTGACTCCGCTATTTTTAAGAGCCCTATCTAGCTCTCTCTTGAAAGCATCCAGAGAACCGGCCTCCACCGCCCTCTGAGGCAGAGAATTCCACAGACTCACCACTCTCTGTGAGTGCAACTCTGAGGGTGATGTATGTGGAAATGGTGGTGCATTACAATTGCTATCTGTGTGGAGTTTGCACATTCTCTTTGTGACAGCGTGGGTTTCCTCTGGGTACTTCAGTTTCCTCTAACATCCAAAAGACATGCCGGTTTGTAGGGTAATTGTCCCTAGTGTGTAAGGAGTGGATGAGAAAGTGGGATTACATAGAATTACTGTAAATGTGTGATGAATAATCGGCATGGACTCGGTGGGCTGAAGGACCTGTTTCCGTGCTGGAATGTTCACTGTTCATTTAAACATCCTTCTCACTGAATCTGATGAGGAGAGGCAGCATTGCTTTTTATCCAATTTTTTCCTTGGCTTTTTCAGGACACCCTTAAAGACAATTCCAGAAGAAACTGGCAGCTCGAACTGGCTGGAAATGATATTAAGCAGGCTTTCACAGCCCAGCAGAAGCAAATTAAGCAAAACAAAAGTTAGAAAGAAAACAAATGTGACTGACCATAGCCAGACATCCTGTGAGGAAGTGAAAGAAAAGTTTGTGGAAGTCAAATGAGTTCTGAATCATTAAAGATTCAGTGCCTAGTACTGTAGTGGAGCTAACATACTTAAAGCTTGATTAAACTGCCGTTGGCGACAAAACATGGTGGTGATGATATTAATCTACTGGCAAGCAAGCAGCTGCAAATTCAAGTTCCAAAACTGAAGGAACTGAATTCAATATATCTGCTCATCCCCGGAAAAATACCAAGAAGATATGGCCAAGAATTTTTGACCAAGAATTTCTGAAGAAAGCGCCAACCCAATTCGTCGCTTATCCATTTCTTCCACGGATGCTTCCTGACCTGCTGAGTGTTTCTCTGTCGACCAAGAACTTATATGGATTTAATTAATTCCTAAGATCATCTGTGAAATAATGGAAGAAAATCCCCCAAATGCTCAGCATCTGTGGAGGGGAGAAACGGAGTTAACATTTTAGGTTCATGACTTTTCATCAGTCCCTTCATAGTGTTGGAGGAATTAGAGAGGCGGGGAGAGGTGAGGTCAAGGAGGGATTTGAAAAGAAGGAGAACAATTTTCAAATTAAGACATTGGTTAAAAAAAAGCTAAGGTCAGTGAGAGCGGGGTTTATGGGTGCACAGGATGGTTCAAATTGAGGAAGGTAGTAGAATTTGGCATAACATTTGAGTACAGAATGAAAAAGCCAAATGAAGGGGTTTGGAGTTTTTAAGGCTGGTGGTAAAAGATGTAGAGATTTGATCACGGTGATCAAGGTAAGATCTTTTTTTCATCCAGTTTTATTCCACCAGGGAGGTCTTACCTCCCACTACCTGCAACCGCCGGCATCCACCTTCAACTAGCATCGCAACCGGCTTCGACTAAAAAATTACCGATTTTTAAAACGGCAACCTATTTTTAGTCGCGGCCGGTTTTGAATGTTTTGAAATAATCGCCAGAACATAGAAGAAGCGGAAACCACTTGCGACCATTAGGGAGACTGACAAAAACCTCCGGGAACCATCGGGAACCGCACGGAAACCTTGGGTGGGGCACAAAGTCTCCAGAGGTTTCCGTTCAGGTTTCCTAAGTGGGATGGGGGCATTAGGATTGGAAGGATTGAGCCAAGATCCAAACCAACACCAGGGCTCTTTGGGAGTGGAAAGTTTGAATTTAGGGACAAAACCTCTGTAATTGTCCTCTGTAAATTGCCCCTAGCACGTAGGGAATGGATACAAGAGTGGGACAGCAGAGAACTCGTGTAAAGAGGTGATCGGTGGCCGGCATGTTGGGCCAAATGGCTTGTTCCCATGCTGAATCTCTGAACTAAACCCAGAAATAGCTTTCCACGTTTGACATTTTCACGTTAACACAGGCATTTTCATGTTATTTCTCGGTTTGTCTTGGATTCCATGGTGTGTGGGGCACCACATTAGGATTTAAAAGGTCATCTGTAAATGGAATTGGGAATTGGTAGCAAGGGAGGAAGAACTGGATGAAGGATGATTAAAGGCCAGAGGGCTGTACGGTGGTGTGGTGGTAGAGTTGCTGCCTTACAACACCAGAGACCTGGGTTCGATCCTGACGATAGGTGCTGCCTGTATGGTGTTTGTACATTTCCCCGTGATCTGTGAGGGTTTTCTCCGGGTGCTCCAGTTTCCTTCCACAGTTCAAAGACGTACAGGTTTGTCAGCTAATTCGCTTGATAAAATTATAAATTGTCCCTCGGGTGTGTAGGATAGTGTGTTAGTGTGCGGGGATTGCTGGTCGGCGTGGATTCGATGGGCCGAAGGGCATGTGTCTGCAATGTATCTCTGAGCTAAACTCTCTGTTTTTTCACACAGAGAGTGGTGAGTCTCTGGAACTCTCTGCCACAGAGGGTAGTTGAGGCCAGTTCATTGGCTATATTTAAGAGGGAGTTAGATGTGGCCCTTGTGGCTAAGGGGATTAGAGGGTATGGAGAGAAGGCAGGTACGGGATACTGAGTTGGATGATCAGCCATGATCATATTGAATGGCGGTGCAGGCTCAAAGGGCCGAATGGCCTACTCCTGCACCTAATTTCTATGTTCTATGTTTCTATGTTTCTGAACTAAACTATACATCTGCCTTGATGTTGGACTGGGGAAAGCAAAAGACTCCAAAGAGTAAGTAAGTAAGTAATTTTTATTTATATAGCACTTTTAAATCAAATCACATTGAAGCCAAAGTGCTTTACAGAGAAGAAATCAGATTACCATACATCCATATAAAAGAAAAAAAGAAAAAAGACACAACACACTATAGAATTTAACATGAACGCCCCCCATTCCCACAGCAGAATTAACACTTTCCACTGTGAGGGAAGGCACTAAAAAGTCCAGTCCTCCTCCTCTTAGTTCACCGGAGGTCGGGGCCTACTTGAGGCCTCCGTAGTCGCCGTAACGGCGGCCCGATGTCAAAGAGAGAAACACTTCCTCAACAACTGTAGATTAAAAAACCTATTAAGTCTGATCTTTTTTGTTGACCTTGCAAATTGCATCTTCTGTGAACTCCTGCTACTGCATTCCTCGATAGGTTTGCTGCTGCTCTCTTGGTTGAGCAGTTTTGTGTTGGTTATGCAGCACCTACTCAGTGTGAAGCTTGTTGGAGGTGAGGTTGCTTTGGCAAAGCCTGATTGAAATGTGGAGGCACTGATATAGTCTTGTGTAATCTAGTATGCATTGAGACTGGGTCAGTTGTGGACTCAATGGTGAGGTTCGAGGCTTGCATGGCATCATGTGGCAGACATAAGATGGGGATAAGATTGGCATGGGACCACTTTGAAAGGACTCTGCACAGTTCCTCTTGATTAACTGAGTCAAGGGCTTTAATGAGGTCAAGAAAAGGCTATATGTCCCGGTTAATACTTTATACCTTTGCATATCTTCTTTCATTGTTCTTTATCTCTCTACATCAATGTCTATATCTCTTGTTTCCCTTAACCCTAACCAGTCTGAAGAAGGGTCTCAACCTGAAACATCATCCATTCCTTCTCTCCAGAGATGCTGCCTGTTCTGCTGCGTTACTCCAGCTTTTTGTGTCTATCTTTGGATTAAACCAGCTTCTGCAGTTTCTTCCTACACACTTCACGTACGTGAAGTGTAGTCAAGACCATGTCCAACATCACGTAGATGGAATCCATGCTGCCATTCTGGGAGCAGCTCTTTAGCTGCTGAAAGGATGTGGTTGAGAAGGAACCAAACTATGACTCACCCTGTAGCTGGCAGCAAAGAGACTTCTCTGTAGTTACCGCAGTCGCATTTGCCAGAGTTGGGGAATCGAGAAGTAGAGGACATCGTTTTAAGGTGGGGGGGGGGGGGGGAGAGATTTAATGAGAACCTGAGGGGTAACTTTTTTACACAAAAGATGGTGGGTGTATGAGATGGTGGCTACCATGTGAGGTAATTGAGGCAGGAACTATCACAACGTTTAAGGTGCACATATAGGGTGGATTTGGAGGGACATGGGCCAAATGCAGGCAGGCGGGACTAGTGTTGAGGGGCATGTTGGTCGGCGTGGGCAAGTTTGGTCGAGGGGCCTGTTTCCACTCTGTGTGACTCTATGACTATGAGCTTATGTCGAATGATCTTAGGTTACTCTGTTTTTGTCAGTGACACTCTGACTCCTGGCACGTTATAATGGAAAAGCAACTGTTTTACCATCCAGATTCCCAACCATATTATTAAATCTCAGCCAAACCAGAGTACTGAATCCATTTCAAGTACCAATTATTCCTTAATGCGCAACATGTCAACCACAACAGCATGTGGAACAAATAGTCAACATGTTGTGTTATATTGTAATTGAAAATAATTTCTTGTGTTGTAACGCATATGTAGCACTTTGAGACTCCACTGGGATGTTTCCTGAAACTCTTGGCTTCCTGATATTTATCCTCATTATGATCCAGTTTTCCTGATGGTCTGTTTGTCATCAATGAGGACAAACAAAACATCAACGATACAGGAGCCGAGCTCTGGGTTCATTAATCACTTTAGTAGAGAGAGGGGTGAGGATAATAAAATTCAATGATCTGAAACATTATATAGGAAGTAAATAATTTAGTTTAGTTTAGACATACAGCACAGAGGCTGGCCCTTCGGCCCACCGAGTCCGCACTGACCAGCAATCCCCGCATATTAACATTACCCTACACACACTAGGGATCTTTTTTTTTAAACATTTACACCAAGCTGATTAACCTGCAAACCTGTACATCATTGGAGTGTGGGAGGAAACTGAAGATCTCGGAGAAAAACCCGAGCTGTCACAGGGAGAACGAACAAACTCCGTACAGACAGCACCGTAGTCAGGGTCGAACCCGGGTCTCTGGCGCTGTGAGGCAGCAACTCTACTGCTGCGCCACTGCTCGCCCTATTATGAGGGCAAGGCTGATTGTAGCCTGGATAATCCCTCGGGTGGCCAAGAATTAGCTTGAATTAAAGCTAGCCGGCCCTGCTAAAGTGAGCAAGGGCTGGAAGAGCAGCTGATGGCAGGTACTCTGATGTGGAATCTGCTCTGGGAACATCTGAAGATAATGGCACGACGTGTAAGAGAGCGGCTCCAAGGAGCATTCATGCTGTGCTTGAGTTTTGCTGGATAACGTGAGGAGGTGGACAGATCTCCCACATAGGTGAAGGATACAGTAAGAATCAAGCCCTTCGGTCCATCAAGTCCATGCTGTGTCGCTCCCCTGTTCCCACTTGTTCTGTGTTATCCCATTTTCATGTCCACTACCTACATGCTTGGGGCAAGTTACAGAGCCCAATTAAGCTAAAAAGATGTTATAAAACTTTACAGGAATGTGTATTTAGTTGGCATGTTACAACTAGTTTGGCTCACACACCGCACCTCTGTCACTCACCTACCACCAACCCTCTATCAGGCTAAGCATGCCAATGATTCTACAGTTCACCCTCCTTTACACTGTTTCCTTTCACTTTATGTTATACTACCTGTTATACTCATGTATGTGTCGGAAGGAACTGCAGATGCTGATTTACACAAAATGCTGGAGTGACTCAGCAGGTCAGGCAGCATCTCTGTAGAAAAGGAATAGGTGATGTTTTAGGTCGAGACCTTTATGAGATACTCATGTATGGTTTAATGCACGATGTATGGTATGATTTGCCTGCATATCACTGGAATCCACGAGTGGGTTAAATGAGTCAATATCACAGTCTGTTCCATTGTGTTATTCATCACACTGAATCACCAAGTTGGATGGGCTACCCTGTTTACGTGATAACAAACATTTTATTCTCAACTTCATCACGGGAAGACATTGTCAGGTGGACATAGGAGGGATTGTGTTCAAAGCCTCCTTGGGAAAGACTGCAATATCTCCGCTGATTCTTGGGAATTCCCAGCACACTATTGCTCTCAAATTGGAGAAGGAACCTTCAGGAATTTCAGGATTTCCTAGAATCCCAGAGCCAGGAGCAAAAGGAAACATAGGTAGCGGTTGCAACGTCCCAGCCCCCAGGCTGACTCCACTGCCCCACCTGTGGCAAATTCTGTGGATCCCACAGCAGCATCATCTGTCCCTTTAAAACCCGGAGTGGAATTGAACCGAGAGAGCGCCTAAGATGAAGCATCTTAAAGACTGAGTGTTTAGTTTAGTATGGACATGCAGAAGATAAGGACAATAAAGAGAGGGGTATATCATAGATGTGGGTAGAGGACAAGAGGTAAAGAGCCTTCAGCAAGACCATAGCATGTCAGAGGGTTTCGGGATGGATCCTTCTATGTGGACTAATGACTACAATTCTTTAGCAGTGGCTCAATTACAATGTGTTTAGGATTTGCCACAAAGGTTGATTCCTTTCTCAGTTCAGTTCAGTTTAGTTTATTGTCACGTGTTCTGAGGTGCAGTGAAAATCTTTTGTCGCGCGCTAACCAGCCAGTGGAAAGACAACGCATGATTATAACCGAGCCGTTCACAGTGCACAGATGTTGCATGAAGTATGCGTTTTGACACTGTTGGCTATAGCCGATGTTAGCCATGAGTTAGCTGTGTTCAGTAAGGTTGTTGGGGTGGAGGATTGCAACCTTCATGTGGTCCGCCCTGTTTCGACTAATGCAATCAACTCGACGTGCACAAACGGAAGATCAAATAGAACAAGTTGTCCAACAACGTTAGGCTGTGCACGCCACACGAACGAATAAGAAGGTTGTTTTGTTGCACCTTCATTGCTTACCTCCGTAACACCAAAGCCTCAGGCTTGCCAATGGCCTGACCATTGCTTTATAATGTAAGTGGTTTGATGAGAGTCAGGGCAAGGTAAGGTTATCGGACTTGGCAATACTCTTTCTCCTTTGCCTTTGGGATATTGCCGTGTGTAATGCCAACGTGCAATAGAGAGGTGGAGGGGTAGTGGCTGTAACTGAGGGCCAGGGTACTTTAGATCCCCTCCATCAATCTGGAAACCTTTCAGCCTGCGGTTATTTTTAGGTATGTTTTACTTTGCTGTAAATGACAGGAAAAGCAGAGGCTCGGAGGGCAGATATTGTTTATGTGTGCCTTTAAAAATAAATACAAGCCTCCTGCGATCTTATAAGCTGGGAAAGAAACTGTTGTAAAGTCAACTCGCAGCACACTTCAAATTGTTTAGAGCATCTCGGCAACGGCATAGTACAGTGGGAGCCACAGATCCAGGCTGCTAGTCTGCATCCTGTTCCAATCTTAATGAGAGGCCTGGGTTGGTACTGGGGCCAGGCAGCCAGCCACAGTGACAGATAGACCTTGAAATGATCAAAATAAAGAGCCAAGAAGTGTTTACAAATGGTGCCAATTCTAGGGCTGCGAACAACAGGGCCTCTTGCTGAGTGTAACGGTGCTGGCAGGTCTACTGCTGTGGACATGACCTGTGTAGCGTCCCTATTGCCACTGCTTCTGGCAGCCATACGCTTCCAATTTTGATCGCACTTCATGACTGTGGAACTTTGGCACAACCTGCCACCATTGCCAAGTTGGATAGCCCGGTGGCTTCTGCAGGTGGAACATCAGGACTGCCCTCTGCCCTGTTGCACTGAGGCTTTTACCAACCTTCCCAAATCTTTGGAACAAACTTCTCACCTTCCAGAGGACGAGGCACAACTTTGGTCAGTGTTCACCAATGTCAGCCAACGCCAATGGGTCCCTTGGCGACAGGTGCTGAGTCCCAATAGCAATGTGGGAGCAGGAAGGTTACATGCAACACACAGTAGATTAAATAGGTTCTGTATATTCGAGCATTGAATGAATGAATGAGTTTATTGGCCAAGTATTCACATACAAGGAATTTGCCTTGGTGCTCCACCCGCAAGTAACAATATGACTTACAGCAACATTTAGGAATGACACATAAAACATTAAACAAGAGATCCCAACAACACCCAAAGCATGGAAGATGTAGATTTTCAATGACCATTATGGACATGGTGGGCTGTAGTGCCTGTTTCTACATGACTACATGATTCCATTTTCCAGCATATTTCAATATTGTCCTACAATATCGAGGCTCCTGAGAAATTCCACGTCCTTGGAATTATTTCCTACTAATATTTATGGTCAGATTTGTTTCACTCCTGACTACCTGAAAGTTTAGTTTAGTTTAGTTTGGAGACACAGCCCGGAAACAGGTCCTTCGGCCAACTGAGTCTGTGCCAACCAGCGATCCCTGCACACTAACACTATCCTACACACTAGGGACAATTTGCAATATTTATCAAAGCCAATTAATCTGCAAACCTGTCTGTCTTTGGTGTGTGCGAGGAAACTGGAGCACGCGGAGAAAACCCACATGGTTAAGGGAGAGAACTTACAAACTCCGTACAGACAGCACCCGTAGTCAGGATCGAATCCGGGTCTCTGGTGCAGTAAGGCAGCAACTCTACTACTGCGCCACCGTGCTGACCACAATGCCAACTCATATCTTCTGCCTCTGGAACCTCACCTCTTTGGAATCTCTGAGCCTAGAATGAGTGCCCCTGTCCCACTTAGGAAACCTGAATGGAAACCTCTGGAGACTTTGCGCCCCACCCAAGGTTTCCGTGCGGTTCCCGGATGTTCCCAAAGGTTTTTGTCCTCCGGCAACCACCTTCAACTAGCATCGCAACCGGCTTTGACAAAAAAATTACTGGAAACCACTTTCGACCATTAAGGAGACTGACAAAAACCTCCGGGAACTGCACGGACACCTTGGGTGGGGAGCAAAGTCTCCAGAGGTTTCCGTTTAGGTTTCCTAAGTGGGACAGGGGCATTAGCATACGATGAGCTGGAGTTTGGAAGGTTGAGGGGGAACCTCATTGAAACTTAGAGAATAATGAAAGGCATCGATAGAGTGGATGTGGAAAAGATGTTTACACTGGTGGCAGAGTCGAGGACCAGAGGTCATAGCCTCAGAATTAAGGGGTGCTCTTTTAGAAAGGAGGTGAGGAGAAACTTCTTTAGTCAGAGGGTAGTTAATCTATTGAACACATTGCCACAGGAGGCTGTGGAGGTGTGGTCAGTAGATATTTTTAAGGCTGAGATAGACAAATTATTGAATAGAACAGGTGTCAAGGATTATGTGGAAAAGGCAGAGAAATGGGATTAGGAGGCAGAGATCAGCCATGATTGAATGACTATGACTTGATAGGCCGAATGGCCTAAATCTACCCCTTTAACGTGAACTTGTGAACCCAGGGCTTGATATTCGTTAAGAGGGAGTATAACTGGGAGTGAGACCCTGGAGGAAGCAAGGGATGAATAGTTGTAGGAACCCCTCCTAGTCTCAGGTCCTGCTCAGTGTCCAGCTGTGTTGTTGTTCTTCTTTCCTTTGAAACTAAACTCAAATTCAAATCCAGCTCCTGAGACAGTGGGTGACACAGTGGTGCTCCAGCTCCAGTGACTCGGGTTCACTCCTGACCTCTGCTGCTGCTTATGTGGAGTTGGAACGGTTGCCCTGTGACTGTGTGGACTTCCCTGGGATGCCCCATCTTCCTCCCACATCCCAGCACTGTAGATTGGTTATTTCCTACTAAGCAATTGTAGCGCTTGTTATCCGCCTAATATGCGATTCATATTACCAAGAGCTAGCCGACACCATTCAGTACAAGTAGCTGCTAGGAACTGTCATGTCCTGCAGACAGATGCAATAAGTGGACTCTAATAAACACGTGTTGTATCTTGATGTGTGTTTGACTCGACTCATTACAAGCACCGTGCTGGTAGGCTGAATGATCACCAGAAATTACCTCGATGGTAAGCGAGTGGCCGGTGAACCAGGATGAAGGCCTTGGCATGTAGAAAAGGATAGATTTAATGGGATTAAAAAGTGGTGCAAGGGGAAAGGGGAATGTCTGAAGAAAGGTCTCTGCCCCAAACGTCACCCATTCCTTCTCTCCAGAGATGCTGCCTGTCCCGCTGAGCTAGTTCAGCATTTTGCATCCATCTTCGGGGAAATAAGCCTTGAGAATGGGCGTAAACTCCTGAGAGAATTAGTTACTTTCTTGTGTCTTTGTATGAAACATGAGAGATTCCAGCACATTGTGGAGGCAATCCTATCTCAGAGATTCTATTTCAGTTCAGATGGTCAACGCAAGTTTCTTTATGATCTGAAAAAGACACAAAGTGCTGGAGCAACTCAGCGGTCAGGCAGCTCCTCTGGAGAACATGGAAAAGTGATGTTTCGGGTCAGGACCCTTCTTCGGACTGATTGTGGGGTGAGTGGGGAGAAAGTGGGGAGAGAGGTGGGACAGGGCAAAACCTGGGAGTAGGTCGCTGCATGTGAGGAGGGTTTATTTGACAGGCAAATGGTTGGACAAAGGACAGAGATGAAAAGACAGAAGGTGTGAGACAAAAGGATTGAAGAGTTGCAAATTGTGAAGCTAGAGGAAAAAATGTAGGTGAAAAGAGAGGGGGAGGCATCACCTTTCCAAATAAACCAACACTTGCAGTTCCTTGTTTCTACATTCTGGTTAGAACTGAAAGAACAGAAGAAGTCCCTGGTGGTCTGACCTACACTTAAGTTTGAGTTTAGTTTAAGTTTTGTTTATTGCCACGTGTATCGGGGCACAGTGAAAAGCTTTTGTTGCGTGCTAACCAACAGTGGAAAGACAATACCATACATGATTACAGTCGCCATCCACAGTGTACAGATACATGATAAAGGGAATAACATGAATGACGATCAGTGCAAGATAAATTCCAGTAAAGTCCGATCAAAGATAGTCCGTGGGTCCAAAGGTTGTGCCTTCAACTATCGTGTTATTTTGGCTACATCATTTTATTGTCTTTGGAAGCTTCCTGCTTGCAAATTACCAAATCCCCTCTCTTCTTTTAAATTCCAGATTACTTAATGAACTGAATTTAAATTCCTGGGGTGCTGTGGAGTGCACGTCTCCAGATCAAAGTGGCTGGATCACTAGACCATCAGTTTAACAATTCCACCATGTTTCCAGCATGGTTTGGTGGACTATTTGCCTCTTGCATTACCCCCTGAGCTAAGTGTCTCCACTTTTGTGATGCAAACTGGGATAATTGGTGGAGTGTCTGGTTGGAAGGCAGACCAAAGTGAAAGAAAACACAGCAGGGCAGTATAGTAAACCATGGTTTTAATTGGAGCTGATAATCAAACAGGAAATTACTGCACAGGATTGAAGAAGTGATGCCATTTAGACCCACGCGGTCGATTTATATTCCGATATTGAAAGACGGGCACTGAAGGAATAGCCCAGTTCTGTAATTGCAGATCAGAGTGGGACAGGTGAACAAAACGGTGCCCCACAACATAAGCTTGCAGGTGAGGTCTTCCGTGAATGTGGTTGAGACAGCATAAGAGATATTAAATAATGATCTATTAACCTTGAGCTATCTGCTTAACTTAATGAGTGCTGCTTGCTGCTCACTGGCTCTATATTTCACAGGGAGCTCAGTATTGTTAGTAACTTGCACTGCTGGTTCTCTCAAAGCTGGCCCTCAGCTCTTAAAGGGAAGATGGATTGTACGATGACGGGTCTCGACCTGAAACGTCACCCATTCCTTCTCTCTAGAGATGCTGCCTGTCCCGCTGAGTTACTCCAGCTGTTTGTTTTCTATCTTGGGTTTAAACCAGCATCTGTAGTTCCTTCCTACAATGTGCATTGTATGGAGCAGATGTAGCCAGCCATTCCATAACTGGGGAGGAGGGGAGAATAGCTCGCTGTGGGAGAATGGGTGTACAAACTCTGTAGGTGGAAGGGTGGTCGATGCCCTGTAATCTTGGTGATGCAGGGGGTGTGGGTGAGGAACAGAGTGGGGGTGGGTGGCATGGTTCCAGTGGGTAGATATGATGAGAAGGCTGGGGAGCAGACAGCCATGTCCGGAGTGCAGCACTGAGTAGTGGAAGTATTGCTGCAAGAAGCTCAATGATTTCACTCGAGTGGCCAAAGTCAATGGATAGATGCATCTTTAAATGACAACTTGAGTATAGAAGTTGGGTAGATTTACGAGGATGCTGCCAGGACTCCAGGACCTGAGCTATAGGGAGTGGTTGAGCAGGTTAGGACTCTAATCCTTGGAGCGCAGGAGGATAAGGGGTGATCTCATAGAAGTGTACAAAATCGTGAGAGGAATAGATTGGGTAAACGCACAGTCTCTTGCCCAGAGTAGGGAAATTTAGGTTAAGGTGAGGGGGGGAAAGATTTAATAGGAACACGAGGGTTAACATTTTTACACAAAAGGTTATGGGTATCAGCTGCCTGAGTAGGTAGTTGAGGCAGGTACTATCGCAACTTTTAAAAACATTTAGGTAAGTAAATGGGTAGGATAGGTATAGATGGATATGGAGCAAATGCAGGCAGGTGGGACTAGTATAGATGGGATATCAGGGGCAAGTTTGGCCAAAGGGCCTGTTTCCACTCTCTATCACTCTGCGACTCCATGACATAACTCGCAAGCTGTGTCTCTGGCCCCAGATCCCCAGTATTTGCCATTGTGGGAGGAACCGTTGCTGATGATGGCAATGGCAAGGTTAAGGCCATTGCAGCATAGTTTGTACACATCTAATCCTCCTCCCTCACACCTTGTCAAACCTTTTCACGGGGGCAAGCAGGTATATTCCTCCTCCCTCAACAAGTTTCAATGGGCATGCTAATTGGCATCATGGTCTGCCCAACTATTCACTGGGGCTTTATTGTCACATGTGCAGGGCACAGTGAAATTATTTTTGCATTGATCACAGATGCACGAGTCACCATATTTTGGCACCCTTTACAAAAAGACCAAAGTACTGGAGTGGCTCTCAATCCAGGTTAAGTAGTCTCTGCAGGTTCAGGCAGTCAAGAGCAGAGCAGTCGTAGCACCAGGCTGAGATGCATTATCCTACAGTGCATCAAATTCTCGTGGACATGCTGATTCAACTCATTGCAAAGGGCAAAGCGTTGGTGTAACCCAGTGGGCCAGGCAGCATCTGCGGAGGGAACGGACAGACGATGTTTCGTGCCGGACCCGTCTTCCACCCATCTGTCCCGACCCGAAACACCATCTATCCATTCCCTCCAAAGATGCTGCCTGACTCATAGAGTTACTCCAGCATTTTGTGTTCGGCTCAAGATTCCAGCACCTGCTGTTCCTTATGCTTCGATTTTCCCATTTGGCTAAGAAAGTAAATATGCTGATGTGCTTTCTTGATCATTGCCATAAATTATCACTAATTTGTCAAAAACTTTCAGCGAAAACACTGCAATCAGCTTCGGGTATTTGCTTTGGGTTTAGTGCTTAAATAAAATAAAGACTGTCACAAATATTCAAAGAAGAAAATCTTCCACATTCTTAAGCTTGGACTATGAGTTCCGGTGAATGGTAGAATATTAAGAAGAGTTTCCTCAATGGCCTAACATCGTAATGATTGAATTAGGAATATTCTCGTAATGGTGGCAATTTTTGTGATTATTCTTTTATCACTTTGAGAAGACTCCGACCTGAAACATGTTTCCAGTCACCGAGAGCCTGCAAATGGACCATTGTCCATGATTGCAGCAGTTAACTGCAAAAAGAAAATTGCAGCATTAAGACTATCCAATTAGTGAACATTGCAGATAGAATTATCACAGGCAATGGCTGGCATCAGTAATTTTGTTTCATTGAGTGCTTGCATTCAGAACTGAGCCCTGGGGCACCCAGAACGATCAATTCTATTACCATTGAATCATGTGTGGGTCTAATCACACTCTTGTCCCTGCAACCATCTGTTATTAATGAAAGAGAAAGCTGACCCATTGTTGAGCTGTTTAATGGTGTGGTACACCTGGATGGCTCATTGTTTCGGAGTCTATTATGTTTCTCTTATACGAAGGAGGATGTGTGTCATTCTATCCCTTCAGGAGAAATTCTGAGCATTATTACATTTTGAAATGCTAACGTGGCTCTGTTTTATTGCTCTGTTCGTTCTTCTTGAGTGAAGGTGTTGAGGCTTGGTGCATTATGTGTGTCGATTAAGTGCAAGGCATCAGTATCAGCATTCTCCTTAACATTAAGAACTAATTGTGAGGTGAGATGCCATATGTGCCAGCAATCGACATTTACGCCACCAAACTGTACCTCATGTATGAACCACAACAGCACTCGTTATCACCTTCTCCACAGCCAACAATGGACCATTGTGGGCTTCACCATTCATTAATCATCGCTGCTGGCTTTGATGTCCTCTTACACATCTTTCATTCATTTATTCTTTGTACCTCTTCATATCTCCAGTTTCCCTCTCCCCTGACTCTCCCCTGACCCAAACCGTCATCCATTCCTTTTCTCCAGAGATGCTGCCTGACCTGTTGAGTTGCTCTAGCTTTTTTGTCTCTCATAGGAACATGGGACATGGAAATGGGAGAAGGACCTACAGCCCCTCAAACAACTCTCATTCCATGGATCCATGAATCTACCTCAGTGCTCACCATGATATAACTTGTTCAACCTTGAACAATCTTGCTCTCAATGTCAGCAAGACCAAGGCGATGATTGTTAACTTCAGGACGGGAAAGATGAGGAACTAGGTGAGAAAAGTGTTCGGCACGGACTAGAAGGGCCGAGATGGCCTGTTTCCGTGATGTAATTGTTATATGGTTACATAGGGACCAGGCATCCATCTTCATTGGTGGGTTGGTAGTGAAGAGAGCCAACACATTCAAGTTCCTGGGCACACACATCTCTGATGATCTTTCCTGCAAACACAACGGCAGCTCAGCAACGCCTCTACTTTCTCATTGGTCATAAGGTCATAAGGAATAGGAGTAGAATTTGGCCATTCAGCCCATCAATTCTACTCCGCCATTCATTCATGGCTGATCTATCTCTCCCTCCTAGCCCAATTCTCCTGCATTCTCCCCATAACCTCTGACACCTGTACTAATCAAGAATCTATCTATCTCTTCCATAAGAATATCTACTGACTTGGCCTGCACAGCCTTCTGTGGCAAAGTCCAATCACACTCTTGTCCCCACAAGCATCTGCTATTAATGAAAGAGAAGGAGGTTTGAGGAGATTCAGCTTGTTGCCAAGTACTCTATCGAACCTCCACAGGAGTTTGGTGCAGAGGATAATGACTGGTTGCATTATAGTCTGGTTCAGCAATTTGAATGTTCAAGAACGAAGGAGGCTGTAGAAGCTGGTGGGCATTGCCAGGCCCAACACTGAAGAGATTTTTACAAGAAGGCAGATAAAATCATCAAGGACCCATATCACAATGAACTCACTTTCTCTTCACTGTTGCCATCATGAAGAAGCTACTGGAGATATGGTAGCATACAATCTGATTATTGAGTAGGAAGGAACTGCAGATGCTGGTTTACACTGAAGATGGACATAAAATACTGGAGTAATTCAGTGGGACAAGCAGCATCCTTGGATAGAAAGATTGGGTGACGTTTTGGGTAGAGACCCTTCTTCAGACTTATTTTTCATGTTTTCCGATTAATCTTTACCCATTATTTGTCCAACCACGATGAAATCATTGGCGAATTTAAACGAGGCACTGGTACAATGTCTGGCTTTCCAGTAGAAACTCTGAAGAAAGGTCCTGACCCAAAACTTCACCTATCCATGTTCTCCAGGGATGCTGCCTGACCCGCTGAGTTACCACTGCACTTTGTGCCTTTTTCTGGCTATGCAGTCAGGGGTAAAGAGGGAAGTAGAGCAAGGATCTGATACGTAGCCGTGAGGTGTCCCAGGGTTGATGATGTGTGAGGAGGAGATGTTGTTGCCAATTCACACTTGTTGAGCTGATGAGGAAGCTGAGGAACCATTGTGCCATCGTGCCGTGCATATGCCATGCCGTGCCATGCATTGCAACTGTACATCACCAACAATGAACATTCTTCAAGGTCATGAAAGTGTTTGATAGGACAGGCATTGGAAAGATATTTCTTCTTTCAGGCAAGACTGGAACCAGACTCATCAATCATCACTAGGATCATCACTAATAGATCCAACTGGGAATTCTGGAGGAACTTCATGGCGGAGAGTGTGGTTAAAATGTGAAGCTTGCTTCCAGTGGAAGCAGATGAGGCAAAGACCAAGAGGTGAACGCTCGATAAGCACACGGTGGAGAACAGAATAGGTGTGAGTAGAGGCTAGCGTGGAGCATAAACACTTGCATGGATCTGTTGGGCTGAATGACCTGCAGCTGTGTTACAAAGACTTGGTAAGTCTTCGTAGAAATCTTCGTTGAACGCCTCAAACTAATCTGTGCAAAACCTGGTTCTGAAGTAAAAGATGGAGCTGGGTGCGTTGAGGTTGAGAGAGGAGAGGTGGAGATGGTACAATTTAGTTTAGTTTAGTTTAGTTTCGCTTAGTTTAGAGATACAGCACGGAAACAGGCCCTTCGGCCCACCGAGTCTGTGCCGACCAGCAATCCCCCACACTCACACTATCCCACACACAAAAGCAACCAGTTTACGTTCATACCAAGCCAATTAACTTATAAACCTATAGCTCTTTGGAGTGTGGGAGGAAACCGAAAATCCCGGAGGTATTCCTGATTTTGATGGCTGATGAGTGAGTGAGTGAATTTGGCCAGACAGATTCCGGTTCAACTCTCACTCACTACCTGCTGCCACCTTTTCACCAAGGCTGTCGATACTGGGGCAATTGAAAACATCAAGAAGAGGAACTGTATTTGTTTTACTGAATGATTTACAAATCCTAATTGTAAAGGATACACCTATATTTTGAGTCCCAGCTAGAAGGTCTAATTCCACCATCTGCAGATTTGGGTGCAAATCAAAAAGTGAGCATCACAATCTAGATGCTTCAGTAGAGTACTCTTCGTGATGTTAAATTGCGGTCCTATCTGCCTTGTCCGTGACAACCCAACCATCCTAACTTTGTCCCTGATGGAATCGCATCAATTCTTTCCTCTATAATTCTCACCAAAAATTAGCCCAGCCAATACCACTTGGTTGTTTATGGGAGATTGTAGGTACCGTTTGGGATTGCTGTGTTCATAAATTCATATGTTCAAAAGTGATAGGAGCAGAATTAGACCATTTGGCCCATGAAGCCTACTCCGCCATTCAAACATGGTACATGGTACACGGTTTATATGGTAAATGGTAGGGAATTGAGGAATGCTGTGGAACAGAGGAATCTAGGAATAACTGTGCATAGTTCCCTGAAGGTGGAATTGCATGTAGATAGGGTGGTAAAGAAAGCTTTTGGTGTGCTGGCCTTTATAAATCAGAGTATTGAATATAGGAGTAGGGAAGTAATGTTAAAATTGTACAAGGCATTGGTGAGACCAATTCTGGAGTATGGTGTACAATTTTGGTCGCCTAATTATAGGAAGGATGTCAACAAAATAGAGAGAGTACAGAGGAGATTTACTAGAATGTTGCCTGGGTTTCAGCAACTAAGTTACGGAGAAAGGTTGAACAAGTTAGGTCTTTATTCTTTGGAGCGCAGAAGGTTAAGGGGGGACTTGATTGAGGTATTTAAAATGATGAAAGGGATAGACAGAGTTGACGTGGATAAGCTTTTCCCATTGAGGGTAGGGAAGATTCAAACAAGAGGGCATGACATGAGAATTAAGGGACAGAAGTTTAGGGGTAACATGAGGGGGAACTTCTTTACTCAGAGAGTGGTGGCTGTGTGGAATGATCTTCCAGCAGAAGTGGTGGAGGCAGGATTGATTTTAACATTTAAAAGTAAAGTGGATAGGTATATGGACGGGAAGGGAATGGAGGGGTATGGTCTGAGTGCAGGTAGATGGGACTAGGGGAAAATAAATGGTCGGCATGGACTGGAAGGGCCGAGAAAGCCTGTTTCCGTGCTGTAATTGTTATATGGTTATATATGGTCGTATGGTTATCATGGCTGATCTATCAAAGCACTATCTTTGTGAATCCTTTCTGTACCCACTCTAGCTTAGTGACATCCATATAATCCATCTAATATGATCCATATAATATGATGTGGAATAAAACTTTGGGTCACATTTAATGCTACTTATTGCATGTTGATTTTGGCTCAGAGCTGAGCGATGATATCTCCCACTATAGACTTCAATAGTGCTTTTTTTGTGACGGCGTACTGGCACCATTAAATAGTTTATGGAAGCATGTTGTTTTCCGGAAATAAGACACACATGTTTAATAATCGTGTGTAGTGGCATCAACAGAAAAAGCATGGTGCTTCCACATTAGATTTCTGCCCTTAAGATGCCTGAATATATTGGTGAGTTGCCAGATCATCCCATCCCTGATATTATATTCAGTTCTCCCAGCTTCAAGCAAGATTATGGTGATCGTGACAGAAGCCTCCTCATGGAGATCGCTGGAAGTGACAACGCAATGCACTCTGTGACACATCGGGCGACAATTTTGTCAACATGTTGCACGACGGCTGAAGCCAACGGCGAGCTACATCGTCTGACACACGAGCAAAGGAACGAAGCAAGATTTTTATTTGGCAGTGCATTGTTACCCTTCTAAAAGAAGGGGGCTTTGGATAATACATAGAGTATGACATTTTCAAGTCTCAAGCATGTTTCAAAATATAAATGATTTATTTTTCTTCCTCCAGAGCTGTAGATGTGTCACATTTCTCACCACCGCCTACAAAAAAAGGTGTCAATTAACACGTTCAGGGAGAGGAAACAAGAAACCGCAGATGCTGGTTTAGAAAAAATGATGCAAAGTGCTGGAGTAACTCAACAGGTCAGGCAGCATCTCTGGAGAAAATGGATAGGTCATGTTTCAGGTCTTCAGACTAATTCTAGGGAGGGGGGGTGGGGAGTAGGAAGAGAGGAGAGGCAGGCCACAGCCAAGCAGGTAATAGGTTGATGCAGGTATGGAGGTTTTTTGTAAATAAGAAAATGGACAAAGGCCACAGATGAAAAGACAGAAGGTGTGAGACAAAAGGATTGAAGTTGCAAATTGTGAAGCTAGAGGAATGAATGTAGATGGAAGGGAGGGGGAGAAATAGGTATGAGTCCAGGTGGGGCCCAGAGGGTTAGGGAAACGCGGGGTAGGAAGAGAGGGCTCGGTGGAATGTGTTGGGGTGAGAGGCAGAGAGGTGGTCAGAGGAGAGTGGGGAGGAGAAACGGAGGGTGGTAGTGAGATAGGAGGCCCCTGTTGAGTGCTGGGGACTGGAGCCAGGTACCTCTGTGATCCTTGGTAGGTGTCAAGAATACAAGGAACTGTTGGTTGCCACAGTGAGTGTCCCATTTGTTGGAGATAGACACAAAATGCTGGAGTAACTCAGCGGGACAGGCAGCATCTCTGGAGGGAAGGAATGGGTGACATTTTGGGTCAAGACACTTCTTCAGACTGAGAGTCCGGGGATTAAGAAGGAACTGCAGATGCTGGAAAATTGAAGGTAGACAAATGTGCTGGAGAAACTCAGCGGGTGCAGCATCATCTATGGAGTGAAGGAAATAGGCAACGTTTCGGGCCGAAACCCTTCTTCAGAAGAGAGTGTCTCCCTGTGTCTCCCTCTACCCTTCTTCAGGGGAGAGGGAGACACAGAGATCTGGAAGGGTAAGGTGTGAAAACGAGAGATCAAAGGGTGCGATAATCAAGAAAAATGTAGAATGGTTCATTGTTAGCTGAGGGGAAGGTTACAACGAGGCGTACAATCAGTAAAATGTAATCAGGAGGACAGTGAAAGTAGTCGGAGAACTAGGATAGGGGAGGGATGGAGAGAGAGGGAATGCAAGGGTTATTTGAAGTTAGATAAATCAATATTAAGTCCACAGGGTTGTCCACAGATTCCTTTTATTGGAACTGTGCGTTATAGTGCACAAAATCTTCTGCTGTGCAGTACTGCTGTCTGCAATGTCGAGCACATCGCTTACTAATCTGTATCAGCAGCTGCGGTGTGGGTTCAGTAGACGTGGTTTAATATTTCTGTGCGGTGTGGATGTGTCAGTTAATGCAAGTTCTTTCTATAATGGACCATAATGAATGTCACACACTGGGCTTTGTATCTCCAGTAGTGAGGACAGTGAGTAGCAGGTGATGTTGGTGGGGAGTTCTTTAAGAACATGATAGGTGTGGGAATAATGTCTGAGGCAGCTGATAAAATCAGCAGGCAGGTGCTCAGTAAAGTGAAGTCAGGGAGTCAAGAGAGGATCAGGCATGTAACGGGAAGCTTCAGGGTGAAAATAAGACTGACGAGAGCTCAGAGAATTCCGAAGGAGAGGCAGCTATGTGTGTAACACAAAAAAGAGAGTCAACATGGAAAGGGTAATATGAACATTCAATTTACATAGCACCTTCTATATCCCTCTCAGATGTCTCAAAGTGTTTTTCAGTCAAAGAAGTAGCCACTATTTCAATGTAGGAATTCCAGCTACTATTACAGGCTTGGACAGAGCAGATGTGGAGAGGATGTTTCCACTAGTGGGAGAGTCTAGGACCATAGCCTCAGAATTAAAAGGACATTCCTTTAGGAAGGAGATGAGGAGGAATTTCTTTAGTCAGATGGTGGTGAATCTGTGGAATTAAATGCCACCGAAGGCTGTGGAGGCTAAGTCAATATATATTTATAAGGCAGAGGTAGATTCTTGATTAGTACAGGTGTCAGGGGTTATGGGCAGAATGCAGGAGAATGGGGTTAAAAAGGGAAGACAGATCAGCCATGATTGAATGGCGGGGTAAACTTGAATGGCCGAATGGCCTAATTCTGCTCCTGTCACTTATAGAAGAGGGCAGCCTTGCATCCAGTAGATTTGGTTTGATGGCACATTGGCAGTGGTGAGCCTTGTATGATTCAGGATTGTTGTGTAAGTGATTTATGTTGGTCTTCATAGTGCAGCTACACAGCCCAGGCAATCTGAATAATTGTCCTCTCCTGGTGCTTTTCAGCTGCCAGTCATTAGAGAATCCCTTATGGATATTTTGGAAAAAGTTGCAAGGTATCTTCCTGGAATTATTGCACCATGTTTTCTTCATTATTGTTTGGGTGAAGTTGCTCCTAAAGGCACAAGTTGAGGAGAATTTCAAGGATTGCAAGTCTATAATATCCCCAAGAATCTTAAGGTTAATAATAAAATCTGAAACAAAAATCTATTTTCAGTCATGGATCTATAAAAGCTCATTGAGTTCATTAATGTTTGTCAGGGAAGGAAATCTGTTATCCTTTCCTGGCCTGGTCCATGTGTGAGCTCAGACATACAACGTTATTGGCCTTTAAATCGTTTTGGGCAATGATGAAAAAATAGATTTTTCAGAAACTTTCACCGTATGAGATTCCTCTGTGTGCTTCTCTTTCCTCTCGCTTCTTAAAGACATGCAGGTTTGATGGGGTAACTGACCACTGTAAGTTGCCCTGAGTGTGTCGGCATCCAGCAAAATTGCCCAGGTTTGTAGGTTAATTGGCTTGGCATAAATGCATAAATGTGAAAAAAAATGTCCCTAGAATGTATAAGGCTACTGTTAATGTGCGGGGATCGCTGGTCGGTGCAGACTTAGTGGGCCGGAGGGCCTGTTTCCAGGTTGTATCTCGACACCAAACTAAAAAAAATGGTCCTGGCCGGTTGTGAGTCTGAACTATCATCAGACAAGCAGAGAAATGGGGGCCTGCTCGTGTAGCGAGAGCTCATTTAGATTCTGGGGTTGAGGGGAGAGGTTGTTTCCAGAGCAGGGAGGGTAACGCAGAATATGAGCCCATCTCGCGGAAGACCATTTCCCTCAGGAGCATGGAGAGTCTGAACGCTCCCGTCCTGCAGCAGTTTGGAATCACCCCAACCCTGATGTTCCATGATTCGCTTAGTGATTTATGGATTTTAATTTTGTTTAACTACCGCATGCCTTCCAGTCAGAGCTGCCATCTTTGTTACAAGGCATTTCGGAGCTTCTGACGTGAAACCCCTTGACCCTGTAATTTCTGCAGCCATATTTCATCGCCAGTAGTCGGCTGGGATGAAGCTATCCTCTCTCCACCCCCGATCATCCGCAGCCTAGATCTGACCTAGCACTGACCCCATCCCAAACAGGGCCATTTACAAACAGTTCACACAAAGGGGGCAGGTTCCATTGAAGGCGTTGTATAGTGGTCTGATTGAAGCAGGGTTAGGAACGGCAGCTTAAAATGGGGGCCATGTAACAAGGACAGGGTTGTTTAAGTGGAGACGGGGGGAACTGCAGATGCTGGTTTACAAAAAAAGTGCAGAAGCAACCCAGCGGATCAGCTCTGGGGAACATGGCTTAGTTTCGAAATACAGCCCAGAAACAGGCCCTTCGGCCCACCGACTGCATGCCGACCAGTGATCTGCGCACTTTAACACTATCCTACACACACTGGGGACAATTTCCAATTTATAAAAGCCAATTTACCTACAGACCTGTACGTCTTTGGAGTGTGGGAGGAAACCACAGATCTCTGAGAAATTCCTCGCGGTCATGGGGAGAACGTGCAAACTCCACACAGACAGCACCCGTAGTCTGGATCGAACCCGGGACTCTGGTGCTACAAGCACTGTAAGGCAGCAATTCTACCGCTGCGCCACCTTGAAAGGTAATGTTTCAGGTCAGGATACTTCTTCAGACTCTTTCTTTAAATATTTAAGGACGTCAGCCACAATTTTAGCTAGAACTGTTTTTCTAACTGCTGCCTATACCCCCAGAATCTCTGCTACCAGAATTCTCCAAACCTGCTCTTATACCTATGTTTTCCCTTGTATGAAAGCCAAATTTCATGGTGACTTTCTCCAGCCCCTGCATCCACCCCCAGTATTCCTACCTCATTGTTTGGCACAGTTAAAAAGCCCCTGTTCCACTTAGGAGACCTAAACAGCAACTTCTAGTGACCTTGCCCGTCACCCATAAAAAAAATCAAGGTTGAGGTGACCTGCAACCTCCTACCACCTCCCACGCATATGTTGAAAACCTTCCTCGACTATGAAGAAAGCCGGCATCGGCTAGACCTGCAACTAAAAAATGATTGATTTTTAAAATGGCAACCTATTTTTAGTCGAGGCCAGTTTTAAACATGATGAAAAAATAGCAACAACCTAGATGAAGTCTCGACCACACGGAAACCACTTTCAACCACTGGGAGAGTGACCAAAACCTCCGGCGACCTCATGGAAAGCTTGGGTGGCGGGCAAGGTCACATGAGGTTGCTGTTTAGGTCTCCTAAGTGGGACAGGGGCTTTATAAAGTGGTGGTGGTGGTAGAGGGGGGAGTGTTGGGGGGGGGGGGGGGGGGGGTGGGGGGGGCTGGAGAAAGTCCTCATTGAATTTGACTTTTGTACAAGGCAAAACATAGGTGTGGAAGCAGGTTTGGAGAAATTTGATAGCATAGATTCCTCGGGCATAGACAGCAGCTAGCAAAACAGTTCTTACTATAATTATGGCTGACCTTTAAACATTCTTTAAGCTATTGTTCAGCTTTTCACTGTACCTCGGTACACGTGACAATAAACTAAACTCGGCAACTGTTCAACTACTAGTTCACTACAGTTTCAGGAACATAAAATGGGTAAGGGATGAATTGGAACTGGGTCCAAATGCAGATTCTGTCCCCTTTTGTCTCATTATACCTGTCCTCATCTCCTGTGACTTCTCTAACTTCAAGTAACCCCAGCATTCCCTCTCTTTCTATCCCTCTCCAACCCAAGTCACAGCAGCTTCTGATATAATATGATATAATAGAACTTTATTTATCCCAGGAGGGAAATTGATTTGCCAACACTCATAAAAACACAAAATCCATGAAGCATGAAATTAGAAAAGGATACAATGGCTTGTTTCCTTTATCATCGTAACTTTTTTTACATCTTTCATTAATTGTTCTTTATCTCTCGACATCATTGTCTATATCTCTCGTTTCCCTTATCCCTAACTAGTCCGAAGAAGGGTCTCGACCCAAAACGTCACCCACTCCTTCTCTCCAGAGATGCTGCCTGTCCCGCTGAGTTACTCCAGCTTTTTGTGTCCAATTCCTGTGACTAAGTTGTGTTTGCCAGCATTCCTCACAGATCTCCAGTAAAGAGAAAATGGCATGTGTGAGACTTTACCTTGAAGCAGCTCGACCAACCTCCGGCCAATGCTGTAGAAAGAATCTAATGATAAAAACTGATTCTTCAGACAACAGAAATAATCATAAAACTAATATTTTCAGCCAGATACTTAGAGGCCATTTGACTTCCAGTACAGGTGCTACCTTCTCACCTTTTAATCCTAAATTAGGCGGAAAGGTCAAGTATTTCAGAAGCAACAGATCATAGGGATTATTAAGGGTGTTTTCCTGGAGGATTCCTTTGAGCAAAATTGGATGCAATCAGGGTGAGTCCTAATTACATCTCCTTAATTAAGGCCGAGCCTACTGCACAATATTTAATTAAAACTCAAGTGGTGTATAGTTTGCACATGCAGAGGGAGTTGGGAGTGTCAAGGAAAAGGAAAGAAAAGGAAAGAAAAACACAAAAGAACTTTAATTTCTTTGCGTAGGAAGGAACAGCAGATGCTGTTTAAACCGAAGACAGACACAAAAAGCTGGAGTAACTCAGCGGAACAGGCAGCATCTCTGGAGAGGAGGAATGGGCGATGTTTCAGGTCGAGACCCTTCTTCAGACTGACTGTGGCTTCACGCGGCAGGGTATAACATTCAGGGGATAGCTCCTTTGATGAGCTTAGAGGGAAACAAGGAGTGGTGATGGGCAGCCTCCTGTGTGTAACAACAGGTGCACTGTGGGTGCGGTGAATCTGTGGAATTCTTTGCCACAAATGGCAGTGGAGGCAAAGTCAGTGGATATATTTAAGGCAGAGATAGATAGATTTGTGATTAGTACGGGTGTCAGGGGTTACGGGGAGAAGGTTGGCGAAAGGGGTTAGGAGGGAGAGTTAGATCAGTCATGATTGATCGGCGGAGTAGACTTGATGGGCCGAATGGCCTAATTCTGCTCCTATCACATGATCTCAATGCAGGTGACAAGCATCGATATTCCACATGTGTAAAAGTGGGTGATTAAATAAAGCATTTTATTTGCAAGCGACGCCGGTGAGCCAGACATGGAGTGCAGAAAATAAGAGAAACCGTAAACCTCCAAACTGAGCAGGAAGAAACGAAAAGCCCTGAAGCAGAAATCAGACACAGCATGTTGACCATCCCCTCGAGCCTGCTTTTACCAGATCTCTGCAGGAAGAATCTTCATGGTGCATTACTCGAGAGGGGGGAAAGGATTCCTTCTGAACACTGTGTGGAAGACTCTGTCCAGCAGGCATCTTCTTAGCAAGTTGATTTAATAAATCAGCTGGATCTCATAAAATGTCGCTGGACGGACAAAGGCTGTGGAAAATTTACTCCCTTCCCCACTGATTAAGGAACTTTGTGCCTTTGTTTCGAGGTGTCCATTCAGCTCTGGGCTCTCCTCTCCCTTTGGAAGAAGCAAAGAATTATGGTCGGTCAGGCTCCAATCACACAGTTACTGATCAAAGCCCAGAGGTGAAGCAACAAGAGACTATCATGGCACTGAGGAGATGAAGGACAATTACCAAATAATTGACATTCCTTTAATTCACTTGCAATGCTGCCCCATAGCAACAACACCTCCACTGTAATATATGGCTGCGAAAGTTCCTGACCTCAGCTAATAGTACATGTAGCTCGGGAATAAATTGGTAGTTCGACTCCTAATGAGTACTGTTCATTTTCCTTCCAGCTTTCTCTATAACTACACTTCACCAATAAAGCTGAACGAAGATTAACCCATTCCTTTGCTCGGTGTCATTTCGCTTGGTTGTGTAGATGCGGCATGGAAACTGGCTCATCGGCCTGCCGAGCCCAGGCCTACCGTCAATCACCCGTTCACACTCCTTCTCTGCTACCTCCCTTTCTCATTCGCTCCCCCGGGGTCAAGGAAAGAGCGTTCATGTCGCGGCCCTGTTTCCACCAATCTTTCCACCACCACGCACAAGAAGCGCAAGACAGACTCCGTTGTATGCAGATGCCGAGAAGTGTGTTCAGTTCTGGCTGAGCAACTTCTAATCTTGTGTGTGTGGACTCGATAAGAAGAAGATCCACTCTCCATGCAGCAGAGGTGTTTTTACAGAGGCTTAATTAACCTAACAAACCCCGCACGTCTTTGGGATGTGGGAGGAAGCTGGAGGAAACCCACGAGATCACGGGGAGAACATGCAAACTCTACACATACAGCAACTGAGGTCAGAATCCAACCTAGACTGTACGGAGTGGCAGCGCTGCTTGGCAGCTGTGGCTTGCCTGCAGTCCGTCTGTTTTTTTCCCTTTTTTTCCCCCTTGTGTCCGTTTTAGTTAAATTTAGTTTATTAGGCTGTGTATGTCCGTGTCGGGGTGGGGGTTGGGGGGGGGGGGGATGGGAGAAACAGGGCTTCGGGGGGATGCGACTTTTTCTTGTCGTGTCCCAGGTCATCGTCTCCATCTGTGCTGAGGCCTAATGGTGGAGCTGGCGGCCTCGGAGCTGTGGCGGTGTTCCAGCGTACCAGCGGCAGTCCCGACTTCAGAGCTGTGGCGGTGTTCCAGAGTTCCGGCGACGGCGGTGGTGGAAGCCTGGGTTCGGAGGCTCGGCCGCGGGCCTAGTGGACGACAACATCGGAGGCCTGGATCGCCTCAGCGCAGACGGAGAACAAGGAGGGAAGAAGACAAAGACTTTGAGATTTTTGCCTTCCATCACAGTGAGGAGGTGCCTGGTGAACTCACTGTGGTGGATGTTAAATATGTGTTTATTGTGTTTTGTTTTATTATATGTATGACTGCAAGGCAACGACATTTTGTTCAGACTGAAAGGTCTGAATGACAATAAAGGATACTTTGACTTTGACTAAGTCTCTGACACCATTCCCTCCGAAACTCGTCCCTTCCCACCCAAATCACCCCCTCCCCAGGTACTTTCCCCTGCAACCGCAGGAGATGCAACACCTGTCCCTTTACCTCCTCCCTCGACTCCATCCAAGGACCCAAACAGTCTTTCCAGGTGAGGCAGAGGTTCACTTGCACCTCCTCCAACCTCATCTACTGTATCCGCTGTTCCAGGTGTCAACTTCTCTACATCGGCGAGACCAAACGCGGGCTCGGTGATCGTTTCCCTGAACACCTCCGTTCAGTCCATCTTAACCTACCTGATCTCCCGGTGGCTCAGCAATTCAACTCCCCCTCCCATTCCCAATCTGACCTTTCTGGCAAATTGGAGGAACAGCACCTCATATTTCGCTTGGGTAATTTACACCCCAGTGGTATGAACATTGACTTCTCTAACTTCAGATAGCCCTTGCTTTCTCTCTCCGTCCCCTTCC
This sequence comes from Raja brachyura, assembly GCA_963514005.1. Next base: position 11,595,065 of record OY740818.1, read on the forward strand.
CCTTCCCAGTTCTCCCATTAGTCAACTCAAGTGAGTTTATTGCCTTGTTTCCCAGATAGGACAATGAAATTCTTGCATTGCTGCAGCACAACAGAATATTGTCGGCATAAATACAGATCAGATCAGTGTATCTGTATATAATAGACCATGTATATACACATAAATAAACAGTTAAAGTGCAATAGGCTATTGTTCAGTTTGTTTGAAGTTGTGTTTAATAGTCTGATGGCTGTGGGGAAGAGGCTGTTCCTGAACCTGGATGTTGCAGATTTCAGGCTCCTGTACCTTCTGCCTGATGGCAGCGGAGAGATGAGTGTGTGGCCAGGATGGTGTGGGTCCTTGATGATGTAGGCAGCCTTTTTGAGGCAGCGACTGCGATAGATCCCCTCGATGGTGGGGAGGTCAGAGCTGGAGATGGCCTGGGCAGTGTTTACAACTTTTTGCAGCCTTTTCCGCTCCTGAACATTAGTCTTACTGTCCCCGCCTACATTCTATATTTGACCTGTCCCCTCCCCTGACATCAGTCTGTAGAAGGGTCTCAACCCAAAATATCGCACATTCCTTCAATCGAGAGATGCTGCCTGTCCCGCTGAGTTACTCCAGCATTTTGTGTCGACCTGTGAGGAGGTGGCTCTACCGGCTGCTCCACTGTGTCTTTTTTATAAAACTTTTCCCAAGTCATACCATGCTGTTTTCATTTCGTTACCCCACCCCCACATTATCCATGCCCGCATTGAGTATTTTATATTGAGAGTATGTTCCATACACCATAAGTCTAAATCATCGTAATCCACTTCAAATTCTCAATTATTCAACATCCTTTTAGCCTAGAAACGACACAATCATTGCCCTCTCAGCCCATTTCTTATGACATGAGATGGTTGTTTATGAGATCTCGAGTATGTGGGTTAAGCCCCTGTCCCACTTGCGTGTCCTTGGCACGCTAATTAGGCGACCTCGTAGTTGCGTTGAGGCGCGACGGTCTGAAAGAAGGGTCTAGACCCGAAACGCCATCCATTCCTTCTCTTCAGAGATGCTGCCGGTCCCGCTGAGTTACTCCTGCATTTTGTGTCTATCTTCAATTTTCCTGGCCCCGCTCTGGGAGTAGAAGTGGGGGCGGATCCGGACCTCAACGGCCGTGAGCCCCAGGCCGAGCTCAGCGATCGTTTGCCTGCTTCTGCTGCTGTTGGAGGAGAGACGTTGCGTCGCGCCAGGGTCTTGGGCCTGTCCCGCTTTGGCCGTTAGTTACGCGATAGGCGGGTGGCTCGCGAAGATTTTGTTCGCTACATACTCCTCCGCGCTTCTCAGTGGGATCGGCCCCACACGGCCACACGATGCCCGTGCGCCTCAACGTGACGACGAGGGTGCGTAATTTGCGTGCCAAGGACATGTAAGTGGGACAGGTGGCATTGTGGTGCAGCTGGTAGAGCAGCTACCTACCACCTTCACACACCTGGGTTCGATGCTGACCTCCAGTGCTGGAGTTTTCACGTGTGACCCAGGTTCAATAATTCCCCCACTCACAACAAGGGCAGAGTCCCCTGGTCCTCACCTTTCACCCCACCAGCTGGCACATACAAAGGATAGTCCTCCGCCAGTATCGCCACCTCCAACGTGACCCCTCCACTCGCCACATCTTCCCATCTCCCCCCGTCTGCCTTCTGCAAAGACTGTTCCCTCCGCAACTCCCTTGTCAATTCTTCCCTTCCCTCCCGCTCCACCCCTTCCCCGGGCACTTTCCCTTGCAACCGCAAGAGATGCTACACTTGTCCCTTCACCTCCCCCATCCACTCCTTTCAGGGACCCAAGCAGTCCTTCCAAGTCCGACAGAGGTTCACCTGCACCTCCTCCAACCTCATCTACTGCATCCATTGCTCCAGATGCCATCTGATCTATATCGGTGAGACCAAGCGGAGGCTGGGCGATCGTTTCGCCGAACACCTCCGCTCGGTCCGCAATAACCAACCCGACCTCCCGGTGGCTCAGCACTTCAACTTCCCCTCCCATTCCATATACGACCTCTCAGTCCTGGGCCTCCTCCACGGCCAGAGTGAGCAACACCGCAAGTTGGAGGAACAGCACCTCATATTCCGCTTGGGGAGTCTGCATCCTCTGGGCTTAAACATTGAATTTTCTCAATTCTGTTAACCATGGCTGCCTCCTCCCCTTCCCACCTCTCCCTCAGCCCTCGAGCCCTGGCATTCCTTCTCTCTCTATCTCTCCCCCACCCAAGTTGCACTAGCTTCTCATTTTCACACTACAAACAGCTTACAATGGCCTGTTTCCTTTATCATCGATACTTTTTTGCATATCTTTCATTCATTGTTCTTTATCTCTCCACATCACCGTCTATATCTCTCGTTTCCCTGATCCCTGACCAGTGTGAAGAAGGGTCTCGACCCGAAACGTCGCCTATCTCCATCGCTCCTTAGATGCTGCTGCACCTGCTGAGTTTCTCCAGCTTTTTGTGTAACCTTCAATAGTGCTTTATTAGGCACATTATGCAACTGCATAGCGAAATTCTTGTTGCCTATATTACACCTGCAAGCACCATTATTTAATGTCCAAAGTCCGGTCGGTCCCAGTGTGGCCATCTTTGTGTCCTGGGGGCATTTCCTGCTGCCGACCTCGTAGGCCTTCCTCCCACATCCCAAGGACATGAAAGGTTGGTAGGTTAATTGGCCACTGTAAATTGCCCTCATTGTATAGTGAGTGGGAGCTACTGTGAATGTGCAGAGGATGGGCCACGTGGGAAAATATTAGGGATTGCTTCATGAGCCAGCAGAGATATGATGGGCTGTAAGGCCTCCTTCAATGTTGCCTGGATATACAGAAACCTCGTTTTGTTCAAGATTAGCCTTGACGGAAAGTGCAAGTCAGACTTTGTGGGAGAAAGAACAGTGTTCGAGGCCATAAAAGTAATTGACTAATTTGCTGTGCATTGCATAAACAATGCTGTTTATTGAGATTTTATCACCTCAGTGAGACTTATACATCCAGGTTTACAGCTTGGCAAGACTCTGCTATGCTATTATCCAATGTGCTCCTCTATATTGGCAGAATTTTTGGGAGGTGAGTCAAAAGCCTCCAAAGTCAGCACCCCTTCGTGAGAGAATAGTAAGATTGAATGAGAACTTACCAGTTCGAAGGTTGATCTTTATTTTATGAGGAGTCGAAGTGAGGGATTTCGTGAAGAGCCCGCCGGCGCGCATGCTCGACATACTTCAAAGTAGCGGCGTGGAATCACAGAAACCAACAATAGAAATGACTTCGCATAGTAAGATTGAAGTGACTAAGATTACCAGATGAAGGTGATTGAGGGTTGGGCGAGGAGGGCACGAAATCCCTCACTTCGACTCCTCATAAAATAAAGATCAACCTTCGAACTGGTAAGTTCTCGTTCAATCTTACTATTTCATTTCGGAGTCACGTGAGTGACTTCGTGAAGACTTCAAAGCTTCTGTGATTACACGCCCTGGACCACGTCCATGCTGACACACCACTACCAGGGATGGATGGGAGGAACAAACTTGCTCAATAGTTCATACTGCAAAACAAGAGCATATTTATGAATAACAAATCAAAAACCCCTCATGCGGGGACATCTCCACGTTCTTGACCTGCATTCAGCACGGCTTCTGCGAACTGTAGAGGAGCAGCAACAGGCTTGTTATAAAAACGCTGGAACACAGCTTCATTAGCCCATCCTGCTGTGGCGAGAATTTGGTCCATGGGCACCTCCATGACCCTCGCCGCTGACGTCGATGCAGCCCTGGTGGAATGAGACTTGAACACATTAGTGTCGATACCTGACTTACCCAAGACGACTCGAAGCCACCTGGATATCGTCTGGACTGTCACTCGATGATTAGGTCTCTTATGAGTGACAAGCAGGTATCTCTCCATTCCTCTGATGCGTGCCGTCACCTTGACATAGTGGCGGATATGTGAGGCTAAACATAGCCTAGCATCCGCGGGCTATGCCGGGAACTTCAGCTGCAGCCCTGTGCACCCAGGTCTATGCTGCTTTAGTAGCTCGTCAATGAAAAGACTACTTCTGTAGGGGTAGAAGTCATTCTGTCGACACGAAGTTTATGTAGTGTCTGTACCCTCTGAGCTGAAGTCAGCGCTAGTAACATCACCAGCTTCATGGTGAGTTGGTCCAGTTGGAGCCCTTCCATGGGAGACCACGTCCTGAGCAGGGTTAATACGTCCCTGACATCCCAGGTGATATTATAGCGTGGTGTAGGCGGATTCATATTGAATATACCCCGCATGAGTCTGGACACTAGCCTGTTGGATCCTACCCCAATATTGAGGTAGAATGATAGCGCACTTCTGGCGCTGTTGATGGCACTGTAACTTAAGTGTTCATCATGGTGCAACCCCGCGAGGAATTCCAGGACGTCGGTTATTGTCACGTCATCGTACGTGATGCGAGAGCGGCTGCAGTAGGCTTCCCACTTCTTAATATGCGAGCGGTATCTTCGCCTTGTGGACTCTCGACACGACGCCCCGATGGTATCCATGGTCCGAGCCGAGAGGCCGTATTGGACTAACGGCCTGTTCAGAACCTGCAAGCCAACAAATTTAAATAGCCATGGCAGGGATGTGGCTCCCCTGAGACAGGGTAGAGTAACCAATTGTGGGCAACCCTTCAAAAGGACCCAAGGTTCGTTGAGCATGTCAAAGACCACCGGATACCAAGGCTGTGTGGGCCAGTCGGGTATAATAAGGATGCCCTTGGCAGCATCTGCCTGAATCTTTTGCAATACCTGACTGATGAGGCAAAACGGGGGGAAGGCATAGAAAAACCAATTCCCCCAGTCCAGCGAGAATGCATCTAGCGCTATTGCCCCAGGATCTGGTTCCCATGAAACGTAGGTTGGTACCTGATGGTTCAACCGTGACGCAAAAAGGTCAATGTCCGGTTTACCAAATTTGGCTGTGACTTTAGAAAAAATCTCAGGATGCAACATCCATTCAATATTGTCATTAAATTTGCGTGACCTGGTGTCCGCCACAGTATTAAGCTCACCTGGCAAATAGGTAGCTGAAATCCAAATGTCTCTTTGAACACACCAGAGCCAAATTGAGTTAGCCAATTTGTCACACGAAACTGACCTGGTACCACCCATATGGTTTAAGTATGCCACTGCTGTGGTGTTGTCTATTTGGAGACGGACATGTGCTCCAACAAGCTTGGAACAATACGCACGAAGTCCGTGGAATGCTGCCAGCAACTCCAAATAGTTAATCCCTTGAGTCAACAACATCGTTGATTCAAGGGTGTCCCATCTGCCCCCACAACTAGAGCAATTATCCGTGGCTCCCCAGCCATTGGAGCTTGCATCAGTCTGCAAATATACCACCGGATTAGCCTCCCTGATAGGCTTGAATGAGCTGCTAATGTGACACACCCACCATTGCAACTCATTTATCGCTTCGGGCGGCAGCTGCATGGACCGATCATAATGACCAACGTTCTGTTTTAACGCAGCAATTTTAGCTCTTTGCAAATTCTGATAATGCAAAGGTCCATATCGCGCTGCCGGAAACAAAGCTACAAGCTTCCCAATTATTGTAGCTGAATGCCGAATCGATGGTATATTGGTGCGGATTAAATCTTGACACACCTGGGTAACCTCCTCAATCTTGTTAATTGGAATGGTAACCCTCATGCTCATAGAGTTCACCGTGAAGCCTAGGTAATTAATCACCTGGGCAGGGCAGAACTTTGATTTCTCTGGATGGACAATAAACCCTAATTGTTGAAATATATTGACAGCAGCTGCAACACCCTGTTCAGCCAATTCCAGGGTGTGGCCCACAATTAAGATATCATCTAAGTAGGCCATAACTATATGGTGTCGTTGTCTCAAATAAGCCATAATTGGTTTCACTAATTTAGTGAACAATCTAGGGGCTGTGGTGAGCCCATTAGGCAAAGCCTTGTACTGCCAGAGTGGCCCCATCCAGATGAATTTCAAAAACCTTCTGTCGTGTTTCTGGATGGATACTGAATAATATGCGTCTTTCAAATCGATGCATGCCATAAAGCAACCATGAGAAATCAATGATTTGGCTGTTTCAAACGTATCCATTTTAAAATGAGTATATGTTACAAAAGTATTCAAACGGGTTAGATCAATAATGACACGACAACCTCCATCCTTCTTAGGTCTGGTGAATATATTCAAAACAAATTCAACTGGCTCATGCACCGCTCTCTCAATCACTCCCTTCTGCTCAAGACTTAAAAGTTCCTAGTAGCCTGCTGCCTGTTCTGCAGCAGATAATTTAAACGTTCGAGCGGGCATGTGCTGGGATGGAGGAAGGTCGTCATTAATAAACTCAATTTTATGCCCCTGAATATTCTGCAACACATACTCGTCACCAGTAAAATTACCCCATGCACCCAAAAACAACCGAAGGCGACCACCAACATGTGAAGTTAAACAAAGAGAAAAGAGAGAACCAGACCCCTTCACCTCCGTGGTTACCGGCGGTCCTTGACACACGTGGGTGGACGTGGAGGTGCTGGGTTGGCTTGAGGGCGCGGCGTCTTCGTTTTCCACCAGGGTCTCTGCCGACCCTGTCCTAAAAAAGATCCCTGGTGCTGGGTCTGATGTTGCTGTCGTTGTGGAGCTTGAGGGTGGGTCCTCGTCGAGGTACTAGCAGACCCTCGTGATCGAATGTATGGAGACTTTGAGCCTGACGGTGCGGGGGCACTCTGAGAGCGCATGATCCCCACCGTTTTGGCTTGTTCGTCAAGCTCTTTGACTCTCTTCGAGAGGTCCTCCCCAAAGAGCTGACGGGGCGGGGGCGGCGGCGGTGGTTTGCACAATCCTGCAAACTTCGGATTGAGCGCTGGGCGGATGCTGGTTTTGCGAAACCCGTTGATTTCGTGCTGGGTCGCGCACAGGAGGGCCAGAGCATCTTCCTGGTCCAAATTCAGTTTGTCCCCGTCCACCGACCGCGCAAAGGCGGTAATACCGGCCGTGAGGAGCTTCAGGATCCGCTGCAATTTTACCTCTTGTTGACGGATAGCCGCACTGATGTTGCCCCATATCGGCGTATTGACCACAGGCACGTTGAGGGAGTTGCAATTGGATGGAGCCTTGTGACGGCTCATTGCCTGAATGAGGACTTCTTCCTGTAGTTGCTGGTTGTTAAGAAAGTCCACAGTGGCTGCCAGCTTTGCGTTTAAAGGAAGTCCAGATGAATGTGGGGCCGCAAATTTGGTCGCCACATCCAGAAGATCCTCCGCTGGCACCTCCAACGGAGATGGTATGGGATCCACCAAAACCTGCTCCTCCTGCTGCTCCAGGCTGATGGTAGAGGCTGGTGACGACGCCCTGTGCCTGTTGCTGCCCTGCTGTTGTTGACTTTGAAGCAGGAGCTCCAGCAGCCGCTCCATACGGTCAATACGCCCTTCACCCTGAACACTCAGGTGGTCGGAGTCCTCCGGCTCTGAAAAGAAAACCGGGCTCCTATCATCGGCCCGCACCTCATCGAGGCCCTGCTGGTGCCGGTAGTTGTCGCTAACAGCCGCCGAGGCGAAACTGCGCGGGCGTGTTCAACCGCCTCCGTTTAGCGGGAGCTGAAGCCGCTGCCACTAAGGGCACTTGCGGCGTGGTGTCGGCACCAGCCGAAGCATGGCTACCTGAAGCCCGCGCAGGCTTGCCGGCTGCCCACATCGTGGACCTTGCCGACGCATGGTCTTGCCCACCCATCCATGGGGGGCTCGGCGACCGTGACGAGACCCGACTCAACCGACCCGTCCCGGCGTCGAGAGTCGGGGTGTGCCGGCTGGACCTCACAGCCGCCCCGGGTCTTGCCCTGGAAGCTGACCGCTCCTCCGTGTCAGGCAATGCCTTAGCCCTGGCAGGGTTAAGCTTCTGGGCTCCTGCCCTTCCCCTACTCGGAGGGCTGAGTGGAACAGGCCGTGCAGCCGCACGCACCCTGCTCGAGGTCGCCAGCGAGCCCGCTGACGACTTGACTGCCATGGCAGGGTCCTCCTGCTCTGGCGGCACACCACACTCCTCCTCGTCGAACTCCTCCGAGGTGTGGTGTGCTGGCGGATCTGGACCTGTAACCATAGGGCTTACCCACATCTCCGCCTGAGTCCCGGCCTGCGTTGCAGGTACTGCCGATGGTAAAGGCCCCGGAACTGTTGACCGGCGAACTCGTCCTGACGTCCTCCGGCCCTTGGAACTCCCATCCATGTCCTTGCTGCAAGACATAACCAACAACAAGGACCACCAACTAAAGGTAGAATACTTACCTCCGTGGCCCCTTATGAAGGGCTGGCGAGGAGCGTGCTCCACCGCCAGCCGTCGCAGCAACGCGGTACGACGATATGTCGAGCATGCGCGCCGGCGGGCTCTTCACGAAGTCACTCACGTGACTCCGAAATGAAATCTAGGACCAGAGGGCACAGCCTCAGAACAAAAAAACATACTTTTAAAATGGAGATGAAGACTTTATTTCATCAGAGGGTGGTGACTATGTGGAATTATTTGCCACAGACAGCTGTAGAGGCTACGTCATTGGGTATTAGGCAGAGATTGAAAGTTTCTTGATTTGTAAGGTTACGGGGAGAAGGCAGGAGAATGGGGTCGAGAGGGAAAGATAAATCAGCGGTGATCGAATGGTGAAGCAGACTCAATGGGCAAAAAGGCCTAATTTTGCTCCTGTGCTCATGGTCTGATGGACATGGTCCTATTATGCTTGTTATTCAGATTTACATTTAAGGGGCTGTCCCACTGTACAAGCTAATTCAAGAGTTCTCCCGAGCTTCCCCTGATTCGAACTTGGAGAATTACGGTAATAGCCGATTGTAGGTACTCGGGGCTCTCGTGGACATTTTTCAACATGTTGAAAAATCTTCACGAGTCTTCACGAGCTTACCGCATTTCCCGAGTACCTGCCGTTAGCGTTACGAGCCGCTAAAGACGTCCCAAGCTCCGACGTACCCGTTACATACATTCTACGTGCTTACCATGAGTTTGATTTTCTTTAAAACTCGGGAGAGTTGTTGAATTACCTCATATAGTGGGACAGCCCCTTTTGGGTTCTGGTAAGGACACATCTGGAGAACTGGTCGCAGATTTGCTCTTCTTATTTAAAAAAAGGATACACTGGCATTAGAAGCTGTCCAAAAGAGATTTACTGGGCTAATTCCTGAGATGAAAGGGTTGTCTTATCACAAGAGGCTAAAGGAATTAAATCTATACAGTTTGGCAGTCATGTTGAAGCATCTATGACCTTTTGGGGCATAACATGTTAGGCATCGAGATGTTTCCACTCAAGGGACAATCTCGAATGGCAGACATGGTTGGAATATTTGGGGAAAAAAAGCACAAAGTGCTGGAGTAACACAGTGGGTCAGGCAGCATCTCTGGGGGACATGGTTGGTGTATGCGTGTGGTACACCAGCTGCACAGCGGCTCAGAGGAAAGTGCTCCAGAGGGCCATTGACAACGCCCAGAGGATTGTCGGCTGCCCTCTCCTTACCTTGGAGGACTTACACAGTTCCCGAATATTATAAAGAACATTTCCCACCCCGGACACTCCCTGTTTGAACTGTTGCCGTCAGGCAGACGGTACAGATCTACAAGGACAAGGACAAACAGACTTAAAAACAGTTTTTACTCCACTGCTATAAAGGCGCTAAATGTAGCCGCCAAGGAACGTGGGGACTAAGGGACTGTGGTTGGTACACTGTGAAATCGACAGAAGGATGTAGGGTTGGGTGTTTATGCATGCTGTTTTTATATTTCATATTTATTTTAGTTGTTTATCATCTTTTTTTAATATTTTACCTTGCATGTATCGTTAGCTTTTATGGTTTGAATGTTGCACTGACTGGCTGACATTTTTAAATTTCGTTGTACATGGTTCATGTTACAATGACAATAAAGAAACTATTCTATTCTAAAAAATAATTTACATTTATACCGAGCTAATTAATCTTCAAACCTGTTTGTCGTTGGAGTGTGGGAGGAAACCGGTGCTTTCCAGAGAAAACCACGCAGGTCACGGGGAGAACGTACAAACACCGTACAGACAAGCACCCGTGGTCAGGATCGAACCTGGCTCTCTGGCGCTGTAAGGCAGTAACTCTACCGCTGCGCCACCACACCGGATTATTTTGTTAAATAAGGTGGTGCAATAGGAATGATCTTATGGGGAGCACAGTGCCCCTTTAAGTGGTGCCTGTCTTTTACATTAGGAGGTTTTCTAGATGGATAGCTTGTCTTCTATTAAAAAAAAAGTACGGTTGTTAGTACAAGTTCTTGGGCTTCAGCCTCAAGAATGTTGCCATTTTCTTTGCAAGTGCTGAAATGAGCTGTTCAACTGCAGCAGGCTTGAATTGATAGCACATTTGATATTTGTGCTCCTTTCAAAATACTCATTGTGGATGAAACAAAAGCACCTTTGTGCATGTGTATATCTGCAATAAATTGGTTTTAGTTGTATTAATGGCTTCCAAGTAAACAAAACACATTACATCACTCCCTCACATTACTGGAGACTCTATAGTGTGCTTCCACAATCTTTGATGTGCTGCCAATTTTGTTTAAAGACGAAAAGGTCTTGAATAATGGGTGACATTGTGAAGTGAGCTGAAATTCGATATCTAATATAATTTAATTGATTTCCAATATGTGTTTAAATTTTTTATCTCAAAGGTTGGTCATTCTTGACTCACAAGCGATCCTTTATGATCCCCCCCCCCCCCCCCACATCCTTTTCCAAGTTATGATCCCAGTTTCCAATTTCCCAGACTGTCACTAGGCCCGGTCTTTATTTCCACTAGTGGGAGAGTCTGGGACTAGAGGTCATAGCCTCAGAATTAAAGGATGCTTTTTTAGGACGGCGTTGAGGAGAAATGTCTTCAGTCAGAGGGTGGTGAATCTGTGGAATTCTTTGCCACAGAAGGCTGTGGAGGCCAAGTCAGTGGATATTTTTAAGGCAGAGAAAGATGGAGTTTTGATTAGTACAGGTGTCAGAGGTTATGGGGAGAAGGCAGGAGAATGGGCTCAGGAGGGAGAGATAGATGAGCCAGGATTGAATGGCGGAGTAGACTTGATGGACCGAATGTCCCAATTCTACTTCTATCACTTATGACCTTATGACCTTTGGAGTCTGTCCTGAAATGAATGCATGTTGTTTGTTAATTTGAGCTTCCGTGCAATTAATCAGGTTTTTGCCATCTCCTTTTCAAACAAAAATCAGGGAGTTTAGGTTTAACTTTCAGAGAGGATGTGTGCAGAGTTTGGTGAATTTAGATGGAGTGGAAACCAGGTTACAGAAGATAAATTAAATATCAAAATCTTTCTTGTTCTTTGGCCTTGTCAATTATTTTTATGTGCAGTCTGTTTGTTTGGTCGGTTTGCACCAGACTTGACTGTGAGACTTCTGACAAATAGCTATATCGCTGTTTGTGTGATGCGCATGAAAACTAAACTTGGTACCGAGTATTAAGGAGAGGATAACAACTCTGAGGATTTAACGAGAGGACAGACTCAAAATGCTGGAGTAAAGGGCCTGTCCCACCAGCATGCGACTCCATGCGGCGAGCGCGACCAAACTGGAAGCGGGGGCCGCACGGAGGTCGAGTGATTCCCGTACAGGGCCGGTGCCACCAGCATGCGCCTGCATGCGGCGAGCGCAAACAAACCGGCAGTGGGGGCCGCACAGAGGTTGGGTGAGTGGCGCGAAGTTGGAGCGAAGTCTGCGGTAAGGTCGCAAGGGCAGAGAGGGACACACAGAGAGGGGCACTGAGGCACACAGAGAGAGGGTCATGGAGGCACACACAGAGAGGGTCATGGAGGCACATATAGAGAGGGTCACGGAGGCACGACGTCGAGGCGGTGTGTAATGTGTCGAGGCGGCTGCGGGCCGACAAGCCGCTGCCGCACGGAATTTTTGAACACGGTCAGTTTTTCGGAGCCCCGCGCGATCTCGGGACCAGCTCCGCACAATTCCAAATGCCTCCGGCGATCGAAGTGGGATCGGCCCCGCGAGGCCGGACGGCTCAAGCGACCACGTTAGGTCGCGCTCACCGCATGGAGTCGCATGCTGGTGGGACACGCCCTTAACTCAGCGGATCAGGCAGCATCTCTGGAGAAAATAAATAGTTGACCTTTCTGAGAGTGATGAAGGCTCTCGACCCAAAACGTCGCCTATCCGTTTTCTCCAGAGATGTTGCCTGACCCGCTGAGATACTCCAGCATGTGCAAACCAGCATCTGCAGTTCTTTCCGACACACTTTAACAAGAGGGCTGCTCTTCCTAAAGAGTAGGGGGGAAATGAATATAGATGGTAGCTCTAGACGCGGGGTACATTGTTATAGACTCTGTAATATAGAGGAATTTTTTTTGGGAGGGCACCTGGAATAATTTGAACCAGTGCTGTGGGATGATTTCACTCTGCCTGAGGGAGCTAAGCAGGCCCTAGTTCAGGGTCTCTTCCTAAAGATGGCGCCTCTTCAACTGGGAAGACGTTTATTAAGCTGGAAAGAGTGCAGAGAAGATTTACGAGGATGTTGCCTGGACTCAAAGGCCTGAGCGGTGCCGAGAGTTGGGCAGGCTAGGATTTTATTCCTTGGAGCGCAGGACGAGGAGGTGTGATCTTATTAAGGTGTATGGCCTACTCCTGCACATATTGTCTATTGTCTATTATCTATTGTATAAGGTGTATAAGACCACCAGGGGAACAGATAGGGTAAATGCACAGTCTTTTACCCAGAGTAGATTATTCAAGAACCCGAGGACCTAGGTTAAAGGTGAGAGGGGAAAGGGGCAATTTATTTCGCACAGAGAGTGGTGGATAAATGGAACGAGCTGCCAGAGGAGGTAGTTGAGGCAGGTACGATAACAACATATAAAATGCATTTGGACAGGAAAGATTTAGAGGGCTATGGGATGAACATAGCGATGAATATAGGCAAGAGAGTCAAGGGTCTGAAGAAGGGTCACCCATTCCTTCTCTCCATGCCTGTCCCTCTGAGTTACTCCAGCTTCTTGTGTCTATCTTCAGATGTCCCAGATAGAACCATGACATTTTTACTTGCTGCAGCACAACAGAATATGTAAACATAGTACACTGTGAACAATATAATCATGAGAGAGAGAAAAAATATTCAGTGTGTGTATATATACCCATACTCACAAATACACATGTATATAGTAAGTAAGTAAGTTTATTGGCCAAGTATTCACATACAGGGAATTTGCCTTGGTGCTCCGCCCACAAGTAACAACATGACATAGAGTGACAGTTACGAATGACTCAGAAAACACTAAACATTAATAATAATAAAACATTAATGATAAAACACCATTCATCAAGCATGTGAACCAACAAAATACCAGATCAAAGGGAGGTTACAGATTTTTGGCTGTTGAGTAGAGCGTCTACTCGTGGATAAAAACTGTTTTTATGTCTGGCTGTGGCAGCTTTGACAGTCCGGAGTCGCCTTCCAGAGAGAAGTGATTCAAAGAGTTTGTGGCCAGGGTGAGAGGGGTCATAGATGATCTTGCCCGCTCTCTTCCTGGCCCTTGCAGTGTACAGTTCACCAATGGAGGGTTATATGATAATAGATCATATACATATACATTATGTTTTTATATGCAATGTATTTTTATGTAATGTTGTCCCTTGTCTGGACCCTGAGTCTGAAATAAAGTTTATTATTATTATTATCATTATTATTATATACACGCACGAACACATATGTACACACAAACAAACAAATAAAAACACAAACAAGGGCGGCTGGTGTAGAGAGGGCATCTTGGCAGGCGTGAAGATGTTTGGCCAATGTGCCTATTGTAGTGTAACTGATCCAGAGAAAAAAATCCAACACTGGTTACTGTCCACTGTAAAGTAGCTGGTCTATCGCTGTGCCACTGTGCCGCCCCTGGTCCCTGGATTTGTTCTTCCATTTCTACTGGGTTACTCATCCACCATTGCTGCACCCCTTGGCCAGAGTTCAGCAGGTATACTGTTGGGAGGCTGGGATGTTGACTGGCCCGACCCCCTTGAGTTGATGGGAGTGGACTGTAGACACTTGTATTGCACCGAGCTCTCATCTCCAGGCTCAGGAATCTGCTGCTCTCTGCTTTCCTCCTTCAGCATTGCCTTCAGCAAGGAAAACTCTAATGAAGCAGCAGGGCTGATGGTCTGGGGACTGTTATAAACCAGTTGTAAATAGTTAAAACCTGCAGCAAGTGTTGCAAGATGTACTAATAGCTCTCAGTTCTCTGGGGTCGAATCGTTTGCATAATTACTCACAGCATTGCCATTGGGCTCGTGGGCTGCGCAGAGAATTCTGAATCAACTGATCAGAGCCTCAAGTGGGTTTGGTCCAGAGGGTGGATTTCTGGCCGGTGTCCCCACACTAACAGCAGAGCGGAAACCCCAGTGGGACAAAGCAGGCGGCAGTTATCAATCGGTTAACCTCATTCTCACCCTTCGTCAAAATGCCAGTGAATGGGGGGATGACAACCTCACACTCCCATCACTATAATGTGCCGTAAATGCAACAAATAATGGTCATAAGGTCATAAGGTTATAAGAAATTGAGTAGAATTAGGCCATTTAGGCCCATCAAGTCTACTCCGTGATTCAATCCTGGCTGATCTGTCTCTCCCTCTTAGCCCTATTCTCCTGCCTTCTCCCCATCTCTGACACCTGGACTAATCAAGAATCTATCTATCTCTGCCTCTCCGCTGACTTGACCTCCACAACATTCTGTCAAAAATTCCACAGATTTACCACCCTCTGACTAAAGACATTTCTCCTCATCTCCTTCCTAAAAGAACGTCTTTTCATTCAGAGGCTATAACCACTCATCCTAGACTCTCCCACTAGTGGAAACATCCTCTCCGCATCCACTCTACCCAAGTATTTCATTATTCTGTATGTTTCAATGAGGTCCCCCCTCATTCTTCTAAACTCCAGCGAGTACAGGCTCAGTGCCGACAAATGCTCATCATAGGTTAAGATACTAATTCCTCGGATCATTCTTGGTACATTACTATAAATATCCTTGGTATTACACTTTATGTTCCAATGGTCATGACAATAGTTAGAGCTGGAGAAGGTTCCTGAATGTTCCAGAATTCCTCACCCAGCTCCAGTCTTTTCCGACCCCTCTACATTTATGATTCTCAGTCTTGTTTCTGCGCCTTTGCTCCGCTCCGTCTCAGGAGCCTCCTCTCACCCTACAGCACTCAGGCTCTGGGGCGTGACTGATGTGAGCCTGTGAATTCCTCTGAAGTGCATTGGCCTTTCAATTGGGGCCTCCAGCTGTCAAGGCCTTATCTCAGCAGCACATCTCATCCCTTATGATGCTCTTGCCCCATTGATCAATCTTCTGCTCACCTGTCCTATAACTCTCTAAACTCTCTAAGCGCTGGGTTCCAGACAGGGTTCCTTCCAGTCTGGAAAGCTCCCACAGCAAGAACTCCGGGCTTTTCAACATTGTGGATGTGCCGATGTCCACACCTCTCATGTGATCCCATGGCTGACTCATCGAAAGCTGTGTCATGGCCACACTTGACCGTGGCCCTTTTAAGACCAGCTTTCCTTGGTGGAATTTTGCGTGGAGCTCAGCCAACGGTGCTGCAGGCCAAGTTCCCAGGGCATGTTCTCCACGTGTCAGATGTCTGTTAGAAACAGTGAGAGAGCCGGCGCTGTAATCCATTGGTACCGGTGAGCCTGCAACATAAGCCTAGCCGATCCCCATTCTGAAATCCTTGCGGACCCAACGCCCTGTTCAAGGGCGCTGGGCACACGCATTTGGTACAAGCACGGGTAACTTGGCCAGCTTTCCCTCACACGCTGGATATGGAGCTCACAGAGGGATTTGGACTATTTCAGAGCTGTGAGGTGTGTGTAATGACTAACATCTGCGGTTATGTTATCTAATTGGGAATATGTGATCTTTCCACAACTTACAGCTTGGCTCAATGGATGCATTCTCACCTCTGAGTCAGAAGGTTGAAGGTTCAAACCCACTCAGGGGACTGCAGCGCACAACTTGGACATGCCTTGGTGTAATTGTTTATTACATCCACTATATGGCTTTTCCTGGCTGTCAATTACGTTTTAGCAATGTGTAACATTTCTCCAATGCCAACTGCTGTGATTGTCAAAGAATCCTGCATTAGGAGTGGAAACAAGGAACTGCAGATGCTGGTTTGCAAATGAAGACACGGCATGCTGGTTTAGCTCAGCAGGGTCAGGCAGCATCTCAGGAGAACATGGAGATGCGACGTTTCAGATCGGGACCTTACTTCAGTAGGGGGAGGGGGTAGACGAAGATGGAATAGAGGAGAGGCAGGTAAAAGGCTGACAAAGGTGAAGGGGGTTATTTGAAGGTTGAACAAAGGCCAGAGATGAAGAAACAGAAGGTGTGAGATGATAGGATTGAAGAGTTACGAATTGTGAAGCTGGAGGAATGAATGCATGTGGAAGGGGACGGGGAGGAGAGAGAAATTGTTGCGAGTCCAGGTGGGGCATCTGACTGTCTAAGTAAGCAAGTAAGTTTATTGGCCAAGTATTCACATACAAGGAATTTGCCTTGGTGCTCCGCCCACAAGTAACAACATGACATACAGTGACAGTTACGAATGACTTTGCCTCTCTTCCAGCTTTCTTTCCCCCCCCGCCTAATATCACCTTGAAAGAAGGTCCTGACCTGAAACATCACCTAGCCATGTTCTCCTGAGATGCTGCCTGACCCACTGAGCTACTCTAGCATTAGGTGCTTTCTATCCTCCCTTCTGTTCAGTTCTTTCCTTGTGGTGAGATTCAGGCAGTGGCAATGAAAAATAACACATTTTTACGTTGGCGCATCGGTAGAGTTGCTGCCTCACAAGAGCTAGAGACCCGGTTTCGATTCTCACTATGGGTGCTGTCTGTATGGAGTTTGTACGTTCTCCCCGTGACCACGTGGGTTTTCTCCGGGTGCTCCGGTTTCCTTCCACGCTCCAAAGATATACAGGGTTGTTGGTTCATTTGGCTTCTGTAAAAATTGTAAATTGTCCCTATCTTGTCGGATAGTGTTGGTGCATGGGGATTGTTGGTCAGCATGGACTTGTTGGGCTGATGGGCCTGTTTCATAAGTTTATAAGTGATAGCACCAGAATTAGGCAATTTGGCCTATCAAGTCTACTCTGCCATTCAATCAAGGCTGATCTATTGTTCCCTCTTAATCTCATTCACCAGCCTTCTCCCCATAACTCCCTGCCACCCGCACTAATCAATAATCTATCTATCTCTTCCTTAAAAATATCTATTCACATGGCTTCTGCTCTAAACTAAACTAAACTAAACTGCAACATTGCCATCCTATGGTTCAACAGTGAGTGCATTTGCAAAGTGTGTCCACATCTGACTCGAGCTTGAGGTGTCCAGAAGTACTGGAAACGGTTGCTGTAAATGGAAGTTCCAACTTTAAAAGGTAAACATGGCAGCATTTCCCAGAGAAAGTCACACGCCATACATGAATAAAGTTGTGCTGAATATTCACAGTGATGCTGTGAAATCCGGGGTTTAATGAATTCTTTTGGGATATTTTGAGGTCTTGATTTGCAGAGGGCACTGTACCAAGTCGTTATATGTATCGCAAATAACTAAGGTCCCGGCACGGATCACTGTGTAACTCCACCGGTCACAGACCTCCAGCCAGATTAGCACTTCCACTGCAACCCGCTGTCTTGTATGAATAAGCCAATTCTGAATCTGAACACGACCAGGCTAACATGGATCATATGCGTCTTAATCCTCTTGATCAGCCTGCAATCGTTTCCCTGTCCATGTGACAATAATAAACCGAAATCTAAACCTGGCAGTGTTTCCAATTTCGATCTCGAGCTGTCAGTCTATGTCGTTGGATCACAGGTCAGTAATTTAACCACCACTTCACCCGGGTTCAAAAGGGTGGCGCGGTGGTGCAGCGGTAGAGTTGCTGCCTTACAGCGCCGGAGACCCAGGTTCGATCCTGACTGCGGGTGCTGTCTGTATGGAGTTTGTCCGTTCTCCCGTGACCTGCGCGGGTTTTCTCTGAGATCTTCAGTTTCCTCCCACACTCCAAAGATGTACATGTTTGTAGGTTGATTGGCTTGGTATAATCATAAATTGTCCCTAATGTGTGTAGGATCATGTGGTTGTGCGAGGATCATTGTTTGGCGAGGACACGTTGGGCTGAAGAGCCTGAAGAGCCTGACTAAACCATCATGGTTTAGTCATGGCACAATTTAACATAGAAACACATTTCTCTCTCTCTTTGTGATGGAGATGCACATATCATTATTCGCAGTAAACCCTCGTAGCATGGTAGTGGTAAATCAGGATGCAGCCATACCAGAGGTACTTCAAGCATTATCCTTGACCAGAGATGTTTCGATCTAACAAAATAGCCACTCATTGTACTGTGAAGAATGATTCATTGTGACATAAGATGGAGCTGAGCATGTCTGTCTCTTTCCTACTGCTTGAGTAGATCAGTCCTGGGACAGGCGGAAGCCCCACCACACTCCGCCTCACCGGAGAACTGTGCACAAGATGATGGGGAAGTAATGCCCCTGTCCCACTTAGGAAACCTGAACGGAAACCTCTGGAGACTTTGCGCCCCACCCAAGGTGTCCGTGCAGTTCCCGGAGGTTTTTGTCTTCCGGCAACCACCTTCAACTAGCATCGCAACCGGCTTCGACTAAAAAATTACAGATTTTTAAAACGGAAACCACTTTCGACCATTAGGGAGACTGACAAAAACCTCCGCGAATCGCACGGAAACCTTGGGTGGGGCGCAAAGTCTCCAGAGGTTTCCGTTCACGTTTCCTAAGTGGGACAGGGGCATTAAGAAGCGTAGATGTGATGAATAGTTTGAAAAACTTCTCGGAACTACTCTTTAGACTTTAGAGATACGGCTCAGAAACAGGTCCACTGAGTCTGTGCCGTTCAGCAATCTCCCCGTACACTAACACTATCCTACACACTAGGAACAATTTTACAACTTACCAAAGCCAATTAACCTACAAATCTGAACGTCTTTGGCGTGTGGGAGGAAACCGGAGAACCCAGAGAAATCTCACGGTCACGGGGAGAATGTACAAACTTCGTATAGACAGCACCCGTAGTCAGGATCGAACCCGGGTCTCTGGCGCTGTAAGGCAGTAGCTCTACCACTGTGACATTGTGTGTCTCCTTAATTAAGTGCTCATTTATCCTGTGGTGACGTTGTTTTTTATGGTATGGTTTCCTTCCTTCCCACTTCATGTTATAGAATCCCGAGAGGGTTTTCCATATATATGCTGGGCTTTGACAATTTGAAACTGCAACATTTTCAAGGCAAGATGATCATCTCCTTAACAGTGTGGTGAGTTGTCATTTGCTGATGGAAGTTTAAGTATTCTGCTTTGACCGTTGCTGGTGTGTGTCAGAATAGCACCAAGCTCTGATTAGACCTGCCCTGCCCCTGCTCTCAGACTTGGGAAATCATATCGCCACAAGGCTCTGAAAGTTCTAACAGGTGACACCAGATTATGAACTGGACTGGACAATAATCAGTTGCTGAACTGATTATAGGAAGATTCTAGAACTAGAACGTACCACATGATTTTAATGAGAAGAGGATAGGGATTGGAGGGCACGTAATCCCATATCGCAACTTCTCATAAAATAAAGATCAAACTTCAAACGGGTAAGTTCTCATTTAATCTTCCTATTTTACTCCGAAGTCACGTGAGTGACTATGTGAAGACTTTAAAGCTCTGTGATTTCATGCCGCGCACCAGTTCACCACAATAGTATTGAAAGAAAAGATTCGATTGTCATGTTTGCAGACTGGATTTGTGTTCTCCCGTAAAAAATGTTAAGGCATTGTCTAATTGTGGGTTCAGGGTGATGGAAGGGTTTAGAAAGGGTACAAAACAAAAACTGATTTCCGCTGATGGTAAGCAAGGATGCTTGGAATGAGAGCTTGCTTGTTCAGAGATCGTGCCAGGAAATTCCCAAAAAAGGGCAGAGGAATGGCAGATGGAGTTGAATCTGGAAGTGTGAGGTGTCAAACTTCAGGAGATGATATGTAAGGGGAAAATATGACTGCAAATGACAGGACCCTGAGGAACCTTGATGCACAGAGGGATCTTAGGAAGCAAGACCATAGCTCGCTGAAAGTGACAACGCAACACATTATCAGGGCCACGACATGAGCGATCATCTGGAGGTGGCATCCTGACGCTAGACAGACATTTTCAGTGTTCAGCCTCAAACTCCTCACTTACAGAATAAGCAGGTCACTTGACATTCCAAGTTATGTTTGCTATAGACAGTCAACTGGAGTGGAACACCTTACTGTGCCAGAGAACCTGGGTTCGATCATGACTACTGATCCTGTCTGCTCGAATACCTCAGCAGGTCAGGCATCATCTCTGGAGAACATTAAAAGGTGATGTTTGGGGGTCAAGACCGTTCTTCAGGCTGCTGAAGGTGTACATATTTTATCTTAAGTAACCAGCTAAAGAGTTACAAATAACATCATGTCAAGAACAGATGGTGCAGTGGCGCAGTGGTAGAGTTGCTGCCTTACAACGCCGGAGAACCTGACTATGGGTGCTGTCCATACGGAGTTTGTACGTTCTCGCTGCGACCGTGTGGGCTTTCTCCGGGTGCTCCGGTTTACTCCCACATTCCAAAGATGTAGGTTAATTGGCTTCTGTACAGCATTTTGTGACTTTTGTAGATCCAAATGTCTACAGGATTCCAATATGTTCAGTAAAATTACCTGTGGACAGTAATCACTGGCTCAAACATCATTTTTTACCATATACTTTGTGCAATTGTTTACAGCCGAGAACAAGGAGTGACCCGGAGTGAATTAGTGCAGTGTATGGGTGTAGAATAGAACTATTTAATTTAATTTAGTTTAGGGATGCAGCGTGGAAACAGGCCCTTCAGCCCATCGATTCCACACTGACCAGTAGTCCCGCACATTAACACTACACTTGCACACACTGTGGGCAATTTACACATACACTAAGCCAATTAACCAGAGAATACCCACGCGGTCACGGGGAGAACATTGAAACTCTGTACAGGCAGCACCCGTAGTCGGGATCGAACCCGCGTCTCTGACACTGCAAGTGCTGTAAGGCAGCAACTCTACCGCTGCGCCACCGTGTTAATTGGTTGGTGCAGACTCGGTGGGCCGAAGGGCCTGTTACCACGTTACATCTTGAACCAACTCGGATATAGTCCTTGGGTTCACTCAAAAAGTCAAGCATGTTCTCCCGAGAGCCAGCATGTCGAGATCTCTGGAAACTAACAGCAGGTCGCGTATTACAAAATCTGAAGTGGGAAATGTTTCAGATGGGGCCATTGCCACTGTAAACAACTTATTATTTTTTTGTGTGTGTGTTTACGAAGTGATGCATGAGGTTTCTTTTTCCCAAATAATAATTAGCATGTGGCGCGGGGATTTGGCAATCAGTCTGATTTCATTCGAGATAAAAAAGGTCACTGTGTACAAAATATACATAGGAAAATAGCTTGGCCAATGCAAAAAACATATGTGGACTTAAAATATAAACGGTGCAGGATCTGATTGGGAAAAAACTGGGCTTTAATCATGCATTAATCTATCATGATTATAAATTACATTGATTCCTGGTTTTATGCACAGCTGACCTTTCGTTACACTGTGTGTTCAATTTGAGTACGCACTGAAGAATCTGGACTTCAACCCTTTTCAAAAACTGGATCCCTTTTTACATTAATTTTGCTGCATTACAACATTTGTTCTGAAAGGTTTGCCTGTCTTGAACTTCCTTGATATTTATTGAGGTCTTTTAAAGAAGAATGCTGAAAAGTATTAATATAAGCCAGATTATATTATATTGCACTAATATTAATGCAATTGTGAGGATTAAATATTGATTGATGCCAAATCTGAGGAAAGACATTCTTGCCATAGAAGGAGTACAGAGAAGGTTCATCAGACTGATTCCTGGGATGGCAGAACTTTCATATGAGGACAGACTGAATAGAGTCTGCTTGTTCTCGCTAGAATTTAGAAGATTGAGGGGGGATCTTATAGAAACGTACAAAATTCTTAAGGGGTTGGACAGGCTAGATGCAGGAAGATTGTTCCCGATGTTGAGGAAGTCCAGAACAAGGGGTCACAGTTTAAGGATAAGGGGGAAATCTTTTAGGACCGAGATGAGAAAAACATTTTTCACACAGAGAGTGGTGAATTGGTGGAATTCTCTGCCACAGAAGGTAGTTGAGGCCAGTTAATTGGCTATATTTAAGAGGGAGTTAGATGTGGCCCTTGTGGCTAATGGGATCAGGGGGTATGGAGAGAAGGCAGGTACAGGATACTGAGTTGGATGATCTGCCATGATCATGTACAAAGGGCCGAATGGCCGACTCCTGCACCTATTTTCTATGTTTCGATGATACAGGATTGTCACATGTATATGGTACAGTGAAAATCTTTGTTCTACACAAACATGCAAAACATCGCCACGTATAGAAACATAGAAAGTAGGTGCAGAAGTAGGCCATTCAGCCCTTCGAGTCAGCACCGCCATTCAATATCATCATGGCAGATCATCCAGAACCAGTTCCTTGTTCCTGCTTCTTTCCCATATCCCTTGATTGCGTTTGCCCTAAGAGCTATATCCCTCCCTTGAATAGATCCAGTGAATTGGCCTCCACTGCCTTCTGTGGCAGAGAATTCCACAGAATCACAACTCTCTGGGTGAAATAGTTTTTCCTCATCTCCGTCTGAAGGCACTGTAAGGTCTATAGGGCACTGATAAAGCCACAACAGTATTCAACATAGTCCCAATGTCCCTCTTCCTTCTCGCCCCCCCCCCCCCCCCTCACCCCCCCTCCACACCCCTGCTGAGTCCTTCATTGTTCTCGGTTGTAAATGCCAGGGGAAAGCATTGAACAATATGGTCAAAGAGTTCTGTTTTTAGCCAGTGATCACTGTCCACAGGTGATTTTTCTGAGGATATTGGAGAACTGCAGACATTTGGATCTAAGAAAGACACAAATCACTGGCGTAACTTAGCGGGCCAGGCAACATTTGCATGTTTCATTATGTCTCTGGTAAACCAGCATCTGCAGCTCCTTGTTGTGACGTTTGGATTTCCTTGCCACCTGAGCCTTGCTTCAGGTAACATTATCTTTAGCAGCTGTGGTGTGGCTCGACTGCAGTCCGTCTGTCTTTTTTCAATTTTTGTCTCGTTAAATGTATGTGTTGATTTTAGTTTTATTATCTTTTAGCTGTCTACATGTGGGGGATGGGGGGGGGGGGGGGGTGGGGGAAACCGTTTAATCTCTTCCCTGTACGGGGACCCGACTTTATCCCTGTCGGGTCTCCGGTGTCTTTGGGCCTAACATCGTGGAGCCAGCGGCAGCCTCTGGCCGGAACCAACTTGAGGGCTCCAGTCGCTGAGCCTGCGGACTCGCCATCGCGGAGCTGGCCGACTTCGGATCGGGAAGAGCTGTGGTGGCGCGCGGCTGCGACCCGACCGGAGCTTTGGACAGGAACATTCGGAGCTCGCAGGCCCCTGGTGGGAGACCGCTTTTTGTAGCTCCCGCAACGGCAACTTCTCCCGCTGGAATCGTGGGGTTTAAATGACTAGGAGCAGGGCCTAACATCGCCCGGCGTGGCTTAACGGCCACGGGGCTTACCATCGCCTGCCGGGGGCTTTAACATTGGAAGCACCAGTCACCTCAACGTTGCAGTTGGACTGCTGGACCGCGGGAGAAGAACAAAGGGAAGAGATAAGACTTTTGCCTTCCATCACAGTGAGGAGGTGTTGGAGATCCACTGTGATGGATGTTTGTGTAAATTGTGATAAGTGCGGGTCTTGTTTCTTTTTGTAATGCCAAGACTGTAGAAATGCAATTTCGTTCAAACAAAGCTGCTTGAATGACAATAAAAGGCATTCTATTCTATTCTTCTATTGAGATGTATGGCAATGCCCAACATTGGTCGAATGGAGAGGGAGAGTGGTGCCCACTGCCTGGCTACACTAATACATTGGACCAGGCTGGCACCGTGCCACCTGCAGGAAAGAGTGCCCTGTGATTCCCCTTGCTCCCCCTGGCCTGAGTGTGGCAAGCACATCGCACCGATCCCCTGCACCTACTCCAAGTTCAATCCCAGGTCTCCGTCAACATGGTGTGGGAGCTGGGAGTTGGGGATTGCTGGTTTCCCCTTTGGTTCTGACCCAGGTCATTGCAGGAGGAAATCCCAATCCATCGAAACACCGTCCAATATTCCCATCTATGGATTTTGTTTGAACCGCTTTTTGCAAAAGGGAATTCGGCGTTCCACCCACCCTTGCCATAAAGAATGTATTTTCTAGTCTTTTCAGAAATCATTTTGTTGTGGAATTGCATAAATATACTGGAATGATACTTGCTAGATACTTGGCATTCTTAAAAATCCCCCCCAGAATTAGAACTTCAGATTTTAAAATAAAATTCATAGTTATGAACATCTGAGAGTTTTTTATATAAAGGGATTAGTTGGATGTGATGTTGAAAAAAACGTTATGATGTGAATTACATACATTAATGGCAAGGGTCAAACCGAAAATAAAGACATCAAGCTTCACAATTGAAAAACAACATGATATTAATTTGCATTCAGATGGTTAGTTGAACTCTGGAGGGGCCATTATGGTAATCTCTTCATTGAGCCCACTCATAAAATGGGAGCCTGGATGTCTCCGTAAAACATGGTGACAATGTAATAATCAAAACTGTAGGCTTTTTGCCTCCATTGAATTTATGCTTGAAACAAGATAGCGCCATTCATGACAACGCATGAATGCAATCTGTCAAATTGAATTGCATAGCATTGGAAGTTCTATCAAAGAATTAGCACTAAATGTAAAACCATTAATTCCAGCTGAAGTCGCTGGAGATGGAAGAATAGGCAGCTCTTTTCAGCTTTCCCTGGTGTCCAGTTGTGAGTCTGAGATGGGACTGCATCTTTGACTAACTGTTTTGACTTCTGAAGAGTGCAAATTGTACATTCCGTACAATAGCTTTAGTATTAGTGTGAAGTTGTCTCTGTGTCTCGCTGTGGCCCCAGCTCATGTGGGTCTTTTTTAATATCTCTCTTCATGGCTGTACTAAAAATCGGAACATGTTGAAAGTACTCAGCGGATCGGGCAGCATGAGTGAGGAAGGAGTGTGTCAGGTCAATGGCTTCCCCAGAGCACTGAGAACATTTGGACAATTAGGCATATTTAACCCTTCAGAGAGAACACGAGGAGCATAGGGAATGTTTAGGACAGGGTGGAGATCAAAAGGAGATTGTTGTTAACTTAGGAGGGGGGGGGGGGGCACGGTGGCTTAGCGGGAGAATGCGTCCCTTAGAATGCTAGAGACCCGGGATCGATCCAGACTACGGGTGCCTTCTGCATGGAGTTTGTACGTTCTCCCTATGACTGCGTGGACTTTCTCTGGGATCTCTTTTTCCCGTCCACATTCCAGGTTTGTAGGTTAATTGGCTTGGTGAAATTGTAAATTGTCCCAGGTGTGTAGGATAGTGTTAGTGTGTGGGGATCGCTGGTCGGCATGGGCCTGTTTCCATGCTGTATCTCTCAACTAATGTAGGAGTGGGGGCTGAAGGCTTGATACTAGCAGGATGTCGATCTGGAGAAGATGTCGATAGAGCGAGGATGGAGGAGTGATAAATAAACCAATCTGCAAAATCCATGAACTGCAGGAAAAATAGCGAATAAAAATCTTAAGTAAATGAGGCAGCTGTTGTTGTTCAACATTTGTTCTTTATCACTCTCTGAGGCTAATCACAAATGGAGGAACAGCATCTCATATTTCGCTCGGGTAGCTTACAACCCAGTGGAATGATTCGATCCAGTCTGAAGAAGGGTCTCGACCTGAATCGTCACCCATTCCTTCTCTCCACAGATGCTGCCTGTCCCGCTGAGTTGCTCCAGTGTTTTGGATCTCTCTACATCACCGTTTATAGCTCTCGCTTCCCTATCTCCTGAAGAAGGATCTCGACCTATTCCTTTTCTCCAGAGATGCTGCCTGACCCGCTGAGTTACCCCAGCCTTTTGTGTCTATCTTCGATTAAAACCAGCATTTGCAATTCCTTCCTACACATAAGAAATGCATAAATGTCTGATGTGATCGTTCCATTTATCCTTACGTGGTTGCTTCATCATTACCAATAAATTGTTTGCACATTGCTTTTAGACCATATATGATTTCATTAAATAATTCAAAATCCGAAGGCTTCGAGACCAGCGCGGCCCGTGGACTTCGGGAGCCTTGGTCTTCGGGGAGGAAGCGGCCGCTCCAGACACTCCGGGCCGCTGAGAGCGTTCACCCGACGCCAGAACTCCATCATCCAGTGAGTGGACCTAAAGCATCGGGCTGTCGTAGCGGCCACTGCGGAGGCCTCAATAGGCCTGACTATGGGTGAACAGGGGAGAGGACTGGACTTTGCTGCCTTCCCCCACAGTGGGAACCATTGTGGGGGGATGTTTTTATGTTCACTGTTAAATTCTTTGATGTTGTGTCTTATCTTTATTTATGTGCTGCAATGGCAAGTCAATTTTCACTACACCAGTTGGTGTATGTGATAATAAATGTCCTTTGTCCTTTGTCCTTTGTCAATGTTAATGTTTTATGTGTCACTCCTAACTGTCAGTGTATGTCATTGTTACTTACGGGTGGAGCACCAAGGCAAATTCCTTGTATGTGAATGCTTGGCCAATAAACTTAAACTTATTCATTCACTTATTCACTTATTCAGTTACTGACTATTCACTGTCTCCTTACATGGCCATGAAAAAGAACGAAAGAACGTAACATTCTCTCGTAAGTTCTGCACTAATGATACAAAAACCCCTTTATCCTCTGGGTCTCCCCTCAGTGTTGTTTGGGGACCTTTTGGCATCAAACCACCTCCGTTCCATTGAATGAATTTGGATGCTGAGAAACTGCAGGTAACTGCAGGAAACCAGACGTCATCTGGTCCTCCAGAACACCCCAAGTGCAAAGTCATTCAGGAGCCCAGTATCACAGTATATTTGTCTTCTTTCCCTTGTAAGGTCAAAAGAATGCTCTGCATTTCAACAGCACTTTGAGACATCCCTTAGGTCTCTTCAGCCAGTGAAGTACATTTCCTTCACTAATAGTTGAGAGATGTGGAATAGTATACAGGTGCCTTGGTTCAATATATCACCTGAAAGGCAACACTTTGACAGAGTAGACATAAGGTACTGGAGTAATTCAGCATGTCAGGCAGCATCTTAGGAGAGCATGGGTAGGCAACATTTTGGGTCAGGACCTTCTTCAGACATCGCTTATACATGTTCTCCTGAGATGCTGACTGACCCACAGAGCTACTCCAGCACTCTGTGTCTTATTTTGTAAACCAGCATCTGCAGTTCCATGTGTCTATGTTGACAGTGGAGCTTCATTCAGTCTTGCATTGAAGAATGAGCCAGGATGATGGGCTCGAGGCGATGGTGTGGAACCTGGCCCCCATAACCTCCTGAGGTGAGAGTGGTAACCATCACTGGCACTGCTGTGGTCAAGTGATTCACCGTGGAGAGGAGCCTTTGCTTCCATGACACAGTATCACCATGCACGTTGCTCTTACCCATCAAGTCATGATGGAAACCTTCAGGCCTTTTGACTTTGTTCCAGTGAAATGCTGCTCCATCAACTTGCAACTTCTCACAATTCGCAAGGGCTCTGCAAACTCGCAGTTGGGGATAAGAAGGAAATGGAAATAAAGCGAGGAATGAGAAAGGAATGAGAATGGAAAGCCAAATCGGGAAAGAGCATGAATGATGAAATGAGCTCCAAAAAATCTGAAGCGTTCAGGAAGATTAACATGCGTGGATATGCAGGCTATGTTTAATAACCCCCATGGCCACTATGAGCTCGAGAGTAAATCAAGGTCCAGTTAATATCTATGGGCTCACTTGTAGGAGATGTAATAATTACAAATCAAGGCTTTGGCTTTCACCTTCTCCTGATGGAGTTGTAAAAGTTAACAAGCTTTGTTTCTCTGGCGTGCTGGAGGCTACATCCCCTCAGTCAAGCAGATTATTGTTTCTTGGAGCACAGCAACACAGTGACAGGTAGAGTTAAACAACCAGAACTTTCTTTTGGCTGATTAGCCCAAATGATTAGATTGGGTGACATTGACGGGAATGTCATGGAAGGATAGGAATGTATCAGAAAAGGTGTGGCGTGTTTTCTTTTTTCAAAACCTCCAAAGACACAAAGGGCCTACAGAACAGCCGGAGTGAGGGACTGGGGTAAGGAGAGTTTATGGCCAGGGGTAATGCCTGTGCAAGACATTAACTAAAGATCGCATTTAGTAATAATAACCTAGGCATGGAAAAATAGTCTAGACATGTGCTTGTTTACATTCGGGAGATTAAGACGTATGAAGCATTGAATAAAATTCATGAGAATGCGTGGGACTTTTACACAAATACCTTTGGGAAGCCAAGGAGGAAAAATATATTTTTATGGGATGTTGTTCTTGCCAGTAATACAACAGCAAAACACTAACACTATTTGTGCAGTGGTCTGAGGGGGACTGTAAATGATAATAACATTTGAGGGCGGCACGGTGGCGCAGCGGTAGAGTTGCTGCCTTACAGGGCCAGGGGACCATGAAGCCATCCGATTTCTTCATTCATTCAGGGGGCAGTGGATCTTTGGAATTCACCCCTCCAGTGCATTGTGATCGCTTGGCCACTGTGTTCATTCACAACATTCAACATTCAGTTAAATCATTTAAAACTGGGCAGCGCAGTTAGAGTTCCTGCCTTACAGTGCAAGGGACCAGGGCTCGATCCTGACTATGGGCCCTGTCTGTTCGGAGTTTGTACGTTCTCCCTGTGAAAGGGTGGGTTTTCTCCAGGTGCTCCGGTTTCAATAGACAATAGATAATAGACAATAGGTGCAGGAGGCCATTCCGCCCTTCGAGCCAGCATTCAATGTGATCATGGCTGATCATCCCCAATCAGTACCCTGTTCCTGCCTTCTCCCCATACTCCCGGATTCCGCTATCTTTAAGAGCCCTATCGAGCTCTCTCTTGAAAGTATCCAGAGAAACTGAAGAGACTGACAATTCTCTGCAAAGAAGTGCAGGTTTGTAGGTTAATTGGCTCTTGTAAATTGTCCGCTAATGTATCGGATTGAACTAATGAATGGGCGATCGTTGGTCAGCACAAACTCGATGGGCTGAAGGGCCTGTTTCCATCCTCCATCTCCAGAACCAACAACTAAAAACTAAATAAGGAAAAAGAGAGATTCTGATTAATCCATTTTAGAGAAACTGATTTTTGCAGAGGGTTGAGATTGGAGAATTTGCAGTCACCAGGAGCACTAGTTTAGTTTAGTATAGAGATGTAGCAGGCCCTTCAGCTCACCAAGTCCGTGTCGACCAGCCACCCCCACACACTAAGTGGCGGAAGTGGCAGCGTCTCACGGCAGTGGCCTCTGCTGTCCGCCTGTCTGTAATTTTTTTTTTGTATTGTTAAGTGCATGTTTTGGTTGTAGTTTATATATTATTTTTAGCTGTGTATATGTGGGGGGGGGGGTTTGGGGAAACGTTTAAATCCCTTCCCTGTACGGGGGACCCGACCTTTTCCCTATCGGGACTCCGTTGTTGTTGGGACCTAGCACCGTGGAGCGGCCTCCAACCGGAACGACCTGGGGGCTCCAGTCGCGGACTCACCATCGTGGAGCTGGTCGAGTTCGGAGCGTGGTGAGCTGTGGTGGCGCCCAGCTGCGACCCGACTTCGGAGCTTCGGAGGTTCCGGCTGCAGGCCCTGTGGACGGTAACATCGGGAGCTCGAGGGTCCCTGGTGGGAGACCGCTTTTCGGAGCTCCCGCAACTTAGGTTCAAATGACAATAAACGTAATTCTATTCTACTAAGACCTATCCTACACGCACTGGGGACAATTTACAATTTTATCAAGCCTACAATGTATACGTCTTTGGAGTGTGGGAGGAAACCGGAGCACCCGGAGCAAACACACATGGTCACAGGGAGAATGTACAAATTCTATGCAGACAGCACCCGTAGTCAGTGTCGATCCCAGGTCTCTGGTGCTGTCTGGCAGCAACTCTAACACTGTGTCACTGTGCCGGTCATCATTATGGTCTTGAAGAGGAAGCACGTGAAGAAGAGGTGGAGATGGACATGTGGAGGCGTTGAGATGCAGCTGGGAAGGGACCTATTAGGAACCCTGTCAGGGAATGCCGGGGTTATTTGAAGTTTGAGAAATCAATATTCATACCACTGGGCTGTAAGCTGCCGAGGCGAAATATGAGATGCTGTTCCTCCAATTTGCGTTTGGCCTCACTCTGACAATGAAGGAGACCTATGACAGAAAGGTCAGCGTGGGAATGGGAAGGAGAATGAAAGTGTTTAGTAGATCAGGTAGGTTCAGGCTGTCTGAGCTAAGGTGTTCAGTGAAACGATCGCCCAGTCTGCGTTTAGTCTCGCCGATGTATATCGCCCCTGTCCCACTTAGGAAACCTGAATGGAAACCTCTGCAGACTTTGCGCCCCACCCAAGATTTCCGTTCGGTTCCCGGAGGTTTTTGTCCTCCGTCAACCACCTTCAACTAGCATC
>OY740818.1:11628256-11738256 GCA_963514005.1 Raja brachyura
GCCCCATTTCCGTAACCGGAATCCGTCTCCGCACCAAAGATCAAATAGGATACTAGTGCGGAGACGGAAGCCGGTTATGGAAACATCCTCATAAAAATAAAAGTTATTTTGTAAAAATCTTCCCCTCATTTTCAGAATTTTAATTTATTAACACAAACTGTTCCCCCGCAACGTTGAATACACTGCTAGTCGGGTTGGGTCGGGTCAGGTCGGGTCGGGTCAGGTCGGGTTACGGAAATGTCTGAAAAAAAGGCCCACGTTCCATTCCGTTGCGTACTACACGTCAGCCCATTGCATTTAGCAGGAGTGGTCTATCTTGCTCCGATGTAGGTTCTTTGCTTCTAAACTCGCAGATTAGGTCGCCGAAGTGGGACAGGCCCTTTACACAATGTTCTTTCTCCACCCTGAGTAGTACATAGAACATAGAAAACGACAGCACAGGATTGGGCCCATCATCCCACAATGTCTGTGCCAACAACAAGTCTTACCTGCCTGTACTAACCGAGTGGCGGTGCTGCCAAGCAGCTGCGGCTCGCCTGCAGTCCGTCTGTCTTTTCCGTTTTTTTGTTTTCTTTTGTCCTGTTGGACGTAACATAGAAACATAGAAACATATTTTTTAGTATGTTTTAGTTTATTTTTAGTCGTGTATGTGTGGGGGGTGAGAGAAACTTGTTTTAGTCTCTTCCTTCGGGGGATGCGACCTTTTCTTTGTCGTCTCCATCTGCGCTGAGGCCTAATCGCGTCGCTGGCGTCCTCCAACTGGGACTAATCTCGAGGCTCTGAAGGCAGAGCCTGGACTCCCCATCGCGAAGCTGGCCATCTTCGAGGCCGTGGTGGTGCTGCGGCGGCGGCGGCGGCCCGACTTCGGAGCCTCGGAGGCTTCGTCCGTGGGCCCAGTGGACGACAACGTTGGGAGCTCGCAGGTCCCAGGTTGATGACCGAGTCTCAGGAACTCTCGCAACAACAGCTTTGTCCGCTGGACTGGAGGGTGGCAGCTTCATCCGCCCCTTCATCCGCTGCGGCGTTAGAACCGGCCCATTCGCGGAGCCCGGATTCGGCTGCGGGACTTACCATCACCCGCCGGGGGGCCCGACATCGAAAGCCTGGATCGCCTCAACACATAGGAAGAACAAGGAAGGAAGAGACAAGGACTTTAAGACTTTTGCCTTCCATCACAGTGAGGAGGTGCCCGGTCGACTCACTGTGGTGGATGTTCAACTGTGTTAATTGTGTGTTCTGTTATTTTATTTTCTGTCATGACTGCAACGTACGCATTTCGTTCAAACTATGTTTGAATGACAATAAAGGAAACATTATGATTTATGTCCTTCCATTCCTTGCATATCCATGTGCCTATCCAAAGGTCTCTTAAATGCCACTATCGTGTCTGCCTCCGCCACCACTCATGGCAGCGTTTATCAGGCACTCACCACCTTCTGTGTAAAAAAGTTGCCCCATTCATCCCCTTTAAACTTTGCCCCTCTCACCTTAAAGCTAAGTCTTCTAGTGCTTGATTTTTTTCTATCATGGGAAAACAAATCCTGACTGTCTGCCCTATCCAAGCCTCTTCTAATTATATTATCTCAGGTCTCCCTCTAACCTCCAGCATTCCAGTGTGCACCCTGTATTAAAGGGTGTTTGCAACAGACTCTGTCAGAAAGGGTTTGGATGGACACACGCATGAAGATAGAGCAAGTGAAGGTATCTGATGGGATTGCTCTGCCCACTACTGGCATACAGGGCGAGCTGATCTCATTCTGTGCCACTGAAATGCAATGGTTCTCCAATTCTAAATGGCTTTACAAACCACTCTGGTCAGTGGGTAGTTAGATAATTGTAGACCTTGCCAGTGATGGTGGCACATTGAGAAGACAGAAGAATATACAATCACTGGACTGTGATAGTCAAGAATGAACTTCTTTAATAAAGTTAATAGTTATCAATGTCTGCATTTAAGACTGGGACAGTGATGTATATGGTCCCAATGTGTCTGTCATAGACAAGGATATAAGTTCCATATTGACTGGTTGCAACACGGACTTGTTCAGCGACTCAAACTCCCAGGAGCAATAGAGATTCTATAATGTGTACGGACCTCTCCACCATCAATGGGACCTACTGGACACAGTGTCTGAAAGAGGCAGCCAGCATCACCAAGGACCAACGTGGTCACACTCTCAGTTCACTCCTGCAATGTATAGGAGTCTACTGTGATGTGCAGGTTCAGGAAATGCTTCTCAATAACTATCAGGGTATAGAACACTACAAATAGCAAATAAACTCTGAACTATGAACTGCCTTTATTGCACTAGGGACTTCAGGCTTTGTTTTGTTGAGCACTATATTGGATTTTTTACTAATTGAACTTTTTTTTAGTTTGTTTATTAAGTCATCTATTGTGTACAGTTTATCTGCTGCAAGTAAGAATTTCATTGTTTCCTTTTGGTACATATGACAATTCAACACTCTTCACTCTCTCTCTTCACATTTTAAACTGCAATTCAAAAAATGAAAGCAATAAACATTGACCCAGGCAGACACAAAATGCAGGAGTAAATCTACGGGTGAGGCAGCATCTATGGAGAGAAGGAATGGGTGACGTTTCGGGTCGAGACCCAATCTCAGACTGAAGAAGGGTCTCGATCCGAAACATCACCCATTCCTTCTCTCCATAGATGCTGCCTCACCCGTAGATTTACTCCAGCATTTTGTGTCTGCCTTCGATTTTATCCAGCATCTGCAGTTCTTTTGTACAACAAATGGATCCAGTTTCAGTTTTGTGTGAAAGATAAACACATAGTCCTGGAGTAACACAGCGGGTCAGGCAGGACCTCTGAAGAAAAAGGATAGGTGATGTTTCGGGTCAGGACCTTTCTTTTCTCCTCTCAGCTACAGTTTCAGTGAACCCCACTGATTGTGATTATCATTGATATTTATTCAGAGATTCTGTTACCGCTGTTTTTCAATGCTTGCCAGTTTTTAGAAGAATTCACTTTGTCTCATTTGAAAATCTTTTGACTATTTTCCACAGGAAGGACTGATGTTCAGGTACTGTGCTGTGGAATGAATTGAATACATGGATATAAACCCTGCTTACATGAGAAGAAGAGACATTGTGATCTGACTTAATTTAATGATGTATAACATCATGAGAGGAATAGATCGGGTAGATGCACAGTCTCTTGCCCAGAGTAGGGGAATCGAGGTGCAGAGGACATTGGTTCAAGGTAAAGGGGAAAAAAATAATAGGAATTTGAGGGATAACTTTTTCACACAAAGGGTGATGGGTGTATGCACCAAGCTGCCAGAGGAGGTAGTTGAGGCAGGTACTATTCCATTGTTTAAGAAACAGTTAGATAGGTACATGAATAGAACAGGTTTGGAAGGATATGGGGTAAACACAGGTAGGGGGGACTAGTGTAGCTGGGACATGTTGGCTGGTGTGGGCAAGTTGGGCCGTAGGGCCTGTTTCCATGTTGTATCACTCTATGACTCTCTGACTTGCATGGGCAATGTTTGTTTTTAATTCAACAGTGCAGGCTGCCAGTATGTCCAGGTTGGTGACATGGTCTCCATAGACATGCACTGGGGAGTTCTCTAATGAGAAGGAAGCTCTGGGAAGAGTAGAGTTCTTCCTTTAACAAACCTGGAAGAGTGTTTGAATGGAAAAGACTGGAGGCGGTTGACCTTCCCTGTCGCCTGAGCAGACTGGCAGAGAATGGAACAAGGGGCATATATAAACTCAGAACGTTCTGTTAGTTTTGGGAAGAGGCCTCACACTGGAAAAAGAAAACACACCCATTTAAAGTCCTTGGCTATTCTGAACCAAATACTATGAACAGAAGTAGTTCAAGCCACCAGGCCACCACGGTGCAGTGTGCCATATCTCATCATCAGCCTGAGGAGTGACAAACAGTCAAAATCAGTCAACAGTTGAAATGTCAAATTTAGACCTCCCCTTCAATCTGCAGTTGCCCTGTTACAGGGTGAAAGAGTGCACGTGTGCTCACCACTGCATCCAGTTCAGATCACAAGGGGGTGCTAATGTTACATGACTGGTTACACTATATAGATGAGATCTTGGACTGTACAGATGGTCTCCTGAACCTAAGTGGCAAGGATCACCCTTACAAGGGCCAGATGACCTGAGAGCATGAAAGGCAAGTGTTGAATTTGTAGCACGGGCATGAAGAGATGTGGGAAGTTCTCCATCAAACTGGTCAGGAGGAGAGCTTGTCATCTAAGTTTCTAAGTTCTAGGACAGAATTAGGCCATTCATCCCATCAAGTCTACCTCACCATTCAATCATGGCTGATGTATCTTTCCCTCTCAACCCCTGTTTGTCACCTGGTTCATAACAGGGGATGTCAGCAGTCACCGACCACTTCTGACATCATGTCCATGCCCAATATTTAATCCATGAAACCTAACCTGCTTGATTTATTTCGTGGAGCTGTGCTTTGCAGAGCTTCTTGCCACGGGCGGGCGCTGACTTTAACATCGCGGAGGCTTGGGATCTCTTGCCGCGGATCGCCAGTGTTGGAGCTCCGCCCAGCGGGGCCTGTGGTCTCGGAGGCCGCGGTCTCCGGTAAGAAGTGGCTGATTCAGAAACTCCAAGTCGCTGAGCGTGTTCCGTTCCGTTCCGACGTCGGCGTTTCGATCATCCCGGCGGGAGGGCATGTACATCGGGCCGTCCGTAGCGGCGACTGCGGAGGATTCTAAGGCCCCGACCACGGGTGAACAAAGAGGAAGATGACTGAAATTTATTGCCTTCCATCACAGTGAGAAACATTGATTCCGCTGTGGTGGATGTTTATGTTAAACTCTATTGTGTAGTGTGTTCATTTTAGTCGTATGGCTGTATAGTAACTCACATTTCACTGTCCCAATTAGTGCATGTGACAATAAATGTGAACTT
Source organism: Raja brachyura (assembly GCA_963514005.1). Next base: position 11,633,175 of record OY740818.1, read on the forward strand.
GCACTTGAACTTATTTCTTGGGATATTTGGTGTTGCAGATTCATTGCCAGGATTCGTTGTCCTCTCTAGTTGTCTATGGGAACATAGTAAGCCATGTTCTTAAACTGCTGCAGTTACTGCAGCAAAGGTACCTCAATGTGTAACATAGAAACATGGAAAATAGGTGCAGGAGTAGACCATTCGAGCCAGCACCGCTATACAATATGATCACGGCTGATCATCCAGAATCAGTACCCCACATTGCCTATTCCCTTCGCTCCATAGATGCTACCACACCCGCTGAGTTTCTCCAGCACTTTTGTCTACGCAGCGCTAGAACGCTATCGCGGAGCGGAGCAGGCGATGCCTTGCCTGGGTCGCCGCGCTGGAACTCCAGTATGCTGCGGCCGCGGGTCTGGGGAGCGGCCAGCAGCGGGCGGCGGCACTGAACTTTACGCTTGTGGAGCCTGGGATCTCTCGCCGAGATCGCCAGTGTGTGGAGCTCCGTACAGCACGGCCTGTTGGCTTGGAAGCCGTGGTCTCCGGTAAGGAGGCGACTGTTCCTGGCACCCCAAGCCGCTGAGAGGGTCTACCGACGCCGGAGTACCATCACCCGGTGAGAACAGCCGGGAACATCGGGCCTCCGTAGCGGCAACTGCGGAGGCCTCAATAGGCCCGACTACTTAGGGTGGACATGGCGATGGGGACTGGACTTTGTGCCTTCCCCCACAGTGGGGGGATGTTTTTAATGTTTTATGTTAAATTCTTTACTGTTGTGTTTTATCTTTATTGGTGTGCTGCAGATGGCTCTGGAGGCGAGAGTGAACGCTGGCGCGATTGGCTGCTGCTGCTCCCACTCCGAATATATTGTTTTAGTGACTTTGTTTTACTATTCATGCATTCGTCGTATTGCTTGTTTTGTAACTTGATTATTGGCTATTTTGTTGTCCTGTGTTGTTTGGTTGTTCTGCTGTCTTTTTACTATGTTATACTTTTTTTTTCCTGTAAAGCACTATGAATTGCTGCTTGTCCTTGTGCTATATAAATAAATTTGCCTTGCCTTACCTTCAATTTTCCAGCATCTGCAGTTCCTTCTTGAACATCGGTACCCCATTCCTGCTTTTCTCCCATATCTCTTGATTCCGTTAGCTCTAAGAGCTATATCCAACTATATCCAGCTCTCTCTTGACTAAAGTAGACTTGGGAGCTCTATGATTTAGACCCAGCAAGAGTGGTGTACGGACAGTGTGAGACATGGGGGGGATGCTGCAGATGCCGTATACGTCTGATCTTCTTGTGCGTCTGAGTGTTGGGCATCGTTGCAGTCTGCTTCAGTCCCTACATTTGGCAGCTGATGAGCTTGAGGGTGGGTCCTGAGTTGATTCAGGGGTGTAGAGCTCTGGGAGGTCAGCTGGGAGTTGGAATCCCAGTGGCAGGCAGTGCTCAGAGACCTGCCCGACAGGGTGAGCTTGAAGGAGAGTGTTGGAAGGAACTGCAGAAACTGGCTTACACCGAAGATGGACACAAAATGCTGGAGCAACTCATTGGGTCAGGCAGCATCTGTGGAGAAAAGGAATAGGTGATGCTTCAGGTCGAGACCCTTCATCAGACTGCTTGAAGGGTCTCGACCCAAAGCATCACCTTTTCCTTTTCTCCAGAGATGCTGCCTGACCTGCTGAGTTAAGGGCCTGTCCCACTTGGCTGTCATTTGCGTGTAATTTACGTGACATCATTTACGCGTCACGACGCACGTGATGCGAGCATAGTGCGTGGTAACAGAGGCAGTGGCGCACGGTCGCACGTGGCTCCCCAGGAATTTGGTATGTACAAAATCTTCGTGTGCCATCTGCGTGAGGTGGGACAGGCCCATTTACTCTAGTATTTTGTGTCTATCTAGGGCTTCAAGGTGGAGGTGACTCGTGAGCTCAAACTGCTTCCTCCTCTGCCGATGATCCAGGCCATTGATATCCTAAATATTTCTGTGGAAACAGTGCAGCATGTTAGAAAATCGACTGTCTGCACTTAGAAAATATGCGTTACCATGGGAAGGTTAGATTTGGATTGACGCACGGAAGCTTGTTTGAGAAAAAGGAAAGTAAAATTAATGAAGGATTACTCCAGCTTGACCAAAATTGCATGAAGGTACCTAAATGTAGAAGGTAATGCCTGATCATAAAACACAGGATGCACGAAACAGGAAATTAAAGTAATGAGTGGAAAGGATTGGGGATGTGCAAAGATTTGTGGCGGGGGGGTGGGGAGTGGAGTCAGTCGACCCAATGACAGAAGGGAGAGGAGTTGTACAGTTTGATAGCCACGGGGATGAAGGATCTCCTGTGGCATTCTGTGCTGCATCTTCGTGGAACCAGTCTGTTGCTGAAGGTGTTTAAGAAGGAACTGCAGATTCTGGAAAATCGAAGGTAGACAAAAATGCTGGAGAAACTCAGCGGGTGCAGCAGCATCTATGGAGCGAAGGAGACAGGCAACGTTTCGGGCCGAAACCCTTCTTTAGACTGATGTAGGATGGGATGGGGCGGGGAGAAGGAAGGAGAAAGGAAGAGGAGGAGCCCGAGGGCTGAGGGAGAGCTGAGAAGGGGAGGAGACAACAAGGGCTACCAGAAATTGGAGGTAGTCCTCAGGTTGACCAATGTGTACTCCTCACTATCAAGCTCGGCATTTACGATTGAGATGCTCCACTGACTGTACCGCACCACCACCCTCCCTGAACCAAATGTCCTCCAAATTTCTGCCCACGTTAAGTCCCATTCTACCATTGTCCTAATGTGCTCCCTGAACTGGTCCGTTAATCACACGATTTTCATAATCCTCATTCTTGCTACAAATTCCTTCTGGTTTTGGCCCTCTGCGGCCCCGAACCACCCGTTCTCCAACGCACTCCTCACGCATGTCCTTGAATTCATTGTTTCTTCTCTGGCAGCCACTTCTTCAGCTGCCGTGGCCCTTAGCCCTGGAATTTCCTCCCCAAACCTCTCTGTCTCTCTCTACCCCTCTCCCCTTTTAGCAGGTTTGTTGAAATAGCTACGGCCAACTCTTGCTTTACATGGCCGAATGTCAAAGTAGTTTCTGTGAGACAACCTGGTAGATTTTGCTACACTTAAGGCACTATAGAAATGCAAATCATAGACATTGTTTCAGAATCAATGGCAATGGTAGAAGTCATTGAGTTGAATTGACAAATTTATGTCACGTTGCAGATAGAGGCACCAATGGGTTCATCAGGGACATAAACTGAATGAATGGAGTCCAAATGGAGAGATCGGGTAGAATTACATAATACCAATCACAATGGCCAGAACTGTTGCTAATTCCAAAAAGCTGTCATTGCCTGCAGGGGAACAATTTTTCAATAAATATCTGCTTAACTTATAACAATATATTACTATTGCAAAGACATATTTTGTATAAACCTCACACTCACGCTCTCGTGATAGAATTGAAAGCATGCACCTATTGGAATTTTTAACATACCAGTGTCTGCTTTGAGACTTGGCTTTGCTTTTTGCCAAAACAATTGTGGCTTCGGGCTCTAATGCGGCAAAGCTTCACGGACCTTTGTGCTTATCCGTGCCCGCTGATACTTTTTTTGCAACCCAGCAAATTGTCGGATAACTAGTTCAACGATCGCGCCGTTTCTGTGTAAACCCATCAGCTCCAGCCCTGGAGAGAGACACAAAATGCTGGAGTAACTCAGTGGGACAGGCAGCATCTCTGGAGAGAAGGAACGGGTGACCTTTCGACCTGAAAAGTCACCCATTCGTTCTCTCCAGAGCTGCTGCCTATCCCGCTGAGCCACTCCAGCATTTTGTGTCTACCTTCGGTTTAAGCGAGCATCTGCAGTTCCTTCCTTCACAGCCCCAGTCCTGGACTATCCAACCGCACTGATGAACGTTGGTGTTAAAATTCCAGGAGCTAATTTTACAAAGAACACAAGACAGAAAGTCTGAACCTTTTTCACCGAGAGAAATATCAGTGCAAGCAATTTAATTTAAAGGAATACATATTTTAGCCTTGGCAATTAAGAATGCTTTACGTATTGTATCAAGCTGAGTGCATTTCAGAAGGAGCTTCTTCCCCACTGTCATCAGACAACTGAACTGTCCCCCCATAAGTTCGGATGACATTGCGATCTTCCAACCAACCTCATTATGGACCTTGCACTTTTTTTTACAATCAATCTGCACTTTCTCTGTAATTGTTGCATGGTGATGCTGTTTTACTATATTTTACACTCTGGCATCTTTATACTACACATTGTACTTGTGTATGGTTATGAGTATATTCACGTGTAGTATGATTGAAACTGGATAGCACAGAAACAAAAGCTTCTCATTGTATCTCGGTACACATGACAATAATAAAGCAATAACAATCCACTTTAAGAAAACACAGTGATATATTCCGTAGTAATTGTTGATTAAAGTGACGTCAAGTGAAAACAATTTGAGCTTCTGAAGTGATTTGTTAAACAGTGACCAGTGAAAGGGTATTTTACATTTTAGCATTTTAGCATTCACTTTCAAAGGATTAGAATATAAAAGCAGGGGCATATTGCTGAGGCTTTATAGGTCACTGGTCAGACCACAGTTCGAGTACTGTCAGCTTGGGGCCCAATATCTGAGGATGAGTATGCTGGCATTGGAGAGTGTTCCACAGGAGGTTTATGAGAATGATCCTGGGGATGATTGGGTCAATGTGTGATGAGCATTTGAATGCTTTGGGCCTGTACTTGCTGGAGCTTAGAAGGATGAGGGGACACCTCATTAAAATATACCGAACAACAAAATGCCTGGTCAGAGTGGATGTGGGGAGGATGTTTCCATTAGTGGGAGAGTCTAGTGCTAGAGGGCACAGTGGCCCAGTGGTAGAGTTTCTATCCCTTCCCTTGTTGGAGGGGCGTCTCCACCATATCTGCCCCCCCCCCCCCCCCCATATCCAGCAGCGGAAGGACCCGACAGTGGTCCTCCTCCACAGAGCCTTGGCATTGTCTGCACCGAGCTTCAGTGCGTCCTTCAGCACGTACTCCTGCGGTCTGCAGCGGGCCATTCCCCGACAGACATCTCGCTCTGTTGGAAGGAAGTGCAGATGCTGGTTTAAATCAAAGATAGGCACAAAACACTGGAGGAGCTGAGCAGGACAGGCAGCATCTCTGGAGAGAAGGAATGGATGGCGTTTCGTGTTGAGACCCTTCTTCAGACTCAATGGGTGACGTTTCGGGTCGAGACCCTTCTTCAGACATCTCTCTCTGCTGAGAAAGTCATAGTCATAGAATTGTACAGCACACGCGGGCTCTACAGGCCAATAGTGCCATAGTGATGCCTATCAATTCTAATCTCATGTTGCCCACAATGTGCCCATATCCCTCCACTCCATTTATTGCTAAACTACTATCTACTCCTTTGGTGACCCTTGGTCTATCCTTGATCAGACATTGCACTAAACGTAATACACTTACCATGTAAATGCCTAGATTGTAATCATGTATTGTCTTTCTGCTGACTGGTTAGCACGCAACAAAAAGCTTTTCACTGTACCTCGGTAAACTAAACTAAACTAAACCAAAAATAGTGTCCATGTACCATTTGAAATGCCTTTCAAACATTGTCATTGTTCCTGCCTCTAGGACTTCCTCTGGCAGCTCCATATGCCCACCACCCTCTGTAAGAATAACTTGCTGCTTAAATCTCCTTTTGTGTTTGAAAAAAGCCAGTTTGCGCTTGGTCTCGACGACATATAGGAGTCCACACTGAGAACGACGGATACAGTAGATGAGGTTGGATGAGAGGTCCATCTGCCTTGTTAATTATCCATGTAATTCCTGACATTTGGTGTGGTGGGCTGAGAATTGAATTGAATTGAATTTATTTGTCATTCAGACCTTTTGGTGTGAATGAAATTTCGTTCCCCTGCAGTCATACATATAATTTTTAAAAAATGACAGAAACACACAATAAACACAAATTCAACATCCACCACAGTGAGTTCACCAAACACCTCCTCACTGTGATGGAAGGCAAAGTCTTAAAGTCTCTAAAGAGGGGCAATTATAAGCTGTAGATGAGGTCCTGGAAGGCAAGAGGGGGTGGGAGTAGGGTGCAAGACATGTCGTACTGGGACATATAGTTAGGGGTCGTACCGACCCAGCATCTGAGTTCAGGTAACACAACCCCTTCCTGAGCTACAGTATAGCTGCTCTGTATTATACACTCCCAGAGAGCACACAGACTCAGTAACCAGGTCAATGGGGAGTTGTAAACACTCTCATTCTAAACAGAGGTTGAAAAAAAAATCTAACTTTATGCTGCATTCAAACCCAAGCCACCCCCCCCCTCCCCCCCCGAAAATAAAACCACACTTAGGTATCATGAGAAATGATTCAAACCATATGTGGCAGATTGGCACACGCCAGCTAGCTGTAAAGCAATAACTTCCATACAGCCTCCTTAGCAAGTCATGACAATCTGCTGACAACAACATTATAATTCACAAGTTATTTCAATGTGGTACACCTCACTCCATCCAACACAAAAATGTGTTTTCCTTTCAGATTCCAAGCAGCAGATTTTTTTTCTTGATTTTTTTTTGAATATAAAATATATTTTGAACGGTCAGTTCCTATGGTGACAGGGGCAATATTTCTGGAGATCTCAGCGCGTATGCTGAAACATGGGCTGTTGTAACATAATGATTACATTACAGGAGGGGTGATCAGGGGATTGAACTCAATTGAAATTCAGTATAAAAATGTGCTTGTCGAGGTGTTAAAAAAATTGACCATGTCACTTTTGGATGTTATTGGCATGCTGAAGACAATAATGGAATCCTCCGTTCACTTCCAGCCACACGTTGACCCTCCCCTGATCTGACTGCCCTTTGGCCTCGAAAGTCAGTCGGCTTCTGGCTTCAAGAAGCCGACAGCGTCATTGACAACAACAGGCGAGAAACGAGACACTCCAAATGCAGGAAGCATGGAGCCCTGATGAAAGAAGGGTCTCGACCCGAAACACCACCCATTCCTTCTCGACAGAGATGCTGCCTGTCCTGCTGAGTTACTCCAGCTTTTTGTGTCTATCTTGAGCCCTGAAAGTTGATTAACCTATATCAGTCAGTCTGTCTGTCTGTCTCTCCCCACAGTGGCTGCCTGACATGTTAGTTACTTTCAGCCTTTCCTGTTTAGTTTAGTTCAGTTTAGTTCAGAGATACAGCGCAGAAACAGGCCCTTCGGCCCACTGAGTCCGCCCCGATCAGCGATCCCAGCACATTAACACTATCCTGCACACACTCGGGACAATTTATTATAATAGAAAGCCAATTAACCTACAAACCTGTATGTCTTGCTATATTTAAGAGGGAGTTAGATGTGGCCCTTGTGGCTAAGGGGATCAGAGGGTATGGAGAGAAGGCAGGTACGGGATACTGAGTTTGATGATCAGCCATGATCATATTGAATGGCGGTGCAGGCTCGAAGGGCCGAATGGCCTACTCCTGCACCTAATTTCTATGTTTCTATGTTTCTATGTCTTTGGAGTGTGGGAGGAAACCGAAGATCTTGGAGAAAACCCACGCGGTCATGGGGAGAACGTACAAACTCCATACAGACAGCACCCATAGGCAGAATCGAACCTGGGTCTCTGCCGCTGAAAGACAGCAACTCTACCGCTGCGCCACCGTTATTATAACATGTATTCACACAGAATATATAACAGGACAGCGCAGGAAGGGGCCCTTCAGCCCACAATGTTTGTGCCGAACATGATGCCAAACAGATCTCATTTGCATGTAGATGAGTCGAGAACGAAGGGGGGGGGGGGGGGGTGACCTGGTAGGGGACTGCCCGCTGTCATGTCTGGCGGGAGGCAGAAGATAGGACAGTTCGGTGAACTTCTGTAACTTTGACAACACCAGAAACGTGGCAACTCTTGTGTACTGTCCAGGTGAGGTCTGCTGTATGATTTTAACAGGTTGTGTTAAAACCATTAAATTTCACTGCACCTACTGCCGGTACATGTGACAACAAAGTCTAATTGATTTGTCGAACGATCCATTCCTTGCACTTCTGTGCCAATGTGAAGGCCCCTAAAAAACCGCTATCATATTATGGAGAAACAAGGGGCTGCAGATGCTGGAGTCTTGAGCAAAACACAATATTTCAAGTCGGGGCCTTCTAAGATTTGAATTTAAACTTGTGTTCTTAAATATAGTAAAGTAATGAATGCACTTTGCAGGGGGATTCCCAATCAAGTTTGACAGTGCACAACATGACTGTTTAGCTGTTCTTTTTTTCATAAATCATGTTTCTCGGGGTATCTAAATTTTATTAGTTTAAGTTATGACATCGGATGGAAGCTGCAAACCAAATCTCGTTGCATCTATGTGCAATGACAATAAAATATATTATTAATCTATTATTATTATAACAGGGTATGAGGGCTGGTCAACCATTGCAATTTTACTAACTTTACAGTTGATATTACTGTCTTTTTCTTTATTTCGTCGTTTCTCTACATTCATTAGGACTTGTTTGAAGAAGCCTGAGGCCGTAACGATCTGATCCAATACCTGCTCCAGAGATGCTGCCTGGCCCACTGAGTTACTCCAGCACTTTGTGTCCTTTTGTGTAACTCCAGCATCTGCAGTTCTTAGTTTCTGCTTCTGGTCTTTGCAAGTCAACGGACCAATGAAGTTCTCACTGCAGCAGCATAACCGGCCCATAAACACACTATGCACAGATAATATATAACCAAAAAAAAAATCAATAAACTAATAGCCGCTAAAGTAAAAATACAAAGCTGCAACAATGAGTAAAGCCCTTTTATTGAGTATTATTTTATCTTAATTCTTCAGACCTCCGTAGCATTAAAGGCTGGGGGGTGTGGTTTAATAAGTTCAAACTAAATTTTTTATTTCTCCTTGAATTATTTTTAAATGCTATATTTTTTCAACAGCTTCCACTGATTTACAATGTTCCATCCATTAAAGAATTTGCCCAATTTACTGCGTGTGGAAACCAGGAACAAACAACAATGATCATAGCTATTTCACATCGCTCCCTCAGAAACACTAAACATTGAACACTACGCACAGGCCATTTTAAACCGGACAAAGGCATTTTAATGACTGTACTAATTCCTAACTGATTGTCAAAATAGGATAGCTATTAATATTCACACTTTGTTAAAATTGCAAACTACATCCCCACATGATTATGTGGCCAGATTTAAAATGGCTGCCCCCTGGTGGGATATATTGATGGATACAACGTTACAGGAAAATACCCTGCACGGACTGAGGACATTCGCTGCCTTTTGGCCATGACTGGGTTTGCACCCACTCTATAAGAAAGTTAAAATTCTTTAGCCATATGCTTGCCCTAATCTTTACATTTCACATCTCACGACTTCACAATTACTAACAGGGTATTTCCTCTACCGTCTTGAACTATTTTCTACTTCTTAATTCTTAACACAAACTATTTTCTACTTCTTAATGAAGTCTTAATTTCCTGTTTGTTGTACCCTCTTTTATAACCAACATGATTTCATCCTTAATTGTTAAGGCCATTTTCCCCCCTCTGTGTCTTTGCATAGTTTTCCAATAGAATGTAAAATCTGATGTGTTTTGCAATGTATTGTTATATCTTGTATCTAAAGGCAAGACATATTAGGCAGCAAAAGGGAGCGCAGCGGTGGAGTTGCTGCCTTACAGCACTTACAGCGCCAGAGACCCGGGTTCGATCCTGACTACGGGTGGTGTCTGTACGGAGTGGATTTTCTCTTGAAATTTTCGGTTTCCTCCCACGAGTCCCTTCCTCAACTACCCCTCTGGCAGCTTGTTCTGCCCACCCACCAACCCATTGAGTTACCTGCAGCAGGATGCTGCTGACTGGCACACTCCAAGGTGCAGGATTAAGTGCTGAAGGGTCGACTAATGCCTGGTGCAGCAAATGCAATGAGTCTTTGGCGAAGGGACAGAGTCTAAGGTCTCACTTGGCACTGAAGGGATGAATCCTGTGTAATAAATCTCCAACATTTTGTTGACGTATTATTTGCAACCGACCAATTGATGACGTTGAAATGCCAAATGAAATGAATGAATGTAGTGGCTTGCTGTGTATAACTGCACAGTTTATGAATAAAGTATATATTTAGAGAAAGAGCTTGGGTAGAGAAGTGAAGTTAAGGGAGACAGAGGGCATGTGAGAAAGAGAGACTGCAGAGGAAAGAGAAGTTTAGTTTAGTTTAGAGAAACAGCGCGGAACCAGGCCCTTCGGCCCACCAAGACTGCGCCGACCAGCGATCTTCATTCACTAATACTATCCTTTAAAAATTTTTTTTTTTAACGTTTTGTTTTTATTAGAAGCAGTGCACAAATGTATAAACCGCAGCATATGATATAATACATTTATTGTACAACTTCAATTTTAACTATCCTACACATGCAAGGGACAATTTACCATTTTTATCAAAGCCAATTAGCCTACAGACCTGTTCGTCTTTGGAGTATGGGATGAAACCGGAGCACCCGGAGAGAAGCCACGCGGTCACAGGGAGAACATACAAACTCCGTACAGCCAAGCACCCATAGTCACGACCGAACCTGGGTCTCCGGTGTTGTAAGGCAGCAGCTCTAGCTCTGCACCGAGTAAGATTAGGCTAAGCTTCCCGCAGGAAGCTGAGGCTTGTTGGACAAGGGGAGGTATAGGAGGTTGTGAAGCCGGCAAGGAACAGAATCAGGTCTTACCACAGAGGTCAGCGTTGAATGTCTCACCGACACTCACTGCCTGTGTGCACACGTGAGCCACTGCAGTCCGTCCAAGCATGACTAAACACGTCAGCACCTCCAGGGCGGGAGAGGACGGGTTGATGGATGCAAACTTCCAGGGAGTGTGCCCACAGTGTTCCTATGGGCATCAGCAAGGGCCTGCGCCAATACTCCTGGAGAATGAAGGTATGACCTCCTTATGCTCATCTGTCATAACTCTGACAGCATTGTTTCCTGCTGCTGCCAGTGAAAGTTCGCAATGTGCTGACAGCCAATTTAATTTGTGTTCCCTGCCGACCTGTGCATGTTAGACTGACTCTCCATACAGAACCGATAACACTGTGAATGTACAGACTGAACCACAATACACATATAAATTGTGCCTTGCGCTGTCTTTTGTTACTTGTATATGTTTCTATTAAAAAAATGAACTTTGTATTTTAAATTTTAAAAAAGAGACTGACTTTCCTCGTTGAAAATGGACACTTCCCAGGAATAAAAGCAATTAACAAATGTACGAAGCCCTTCCACCGACATCTAGCTGTTTGCTTGGAGACACAAGAAATAGTAAGATTGAACGAGAACTTACCAGTTCGAAGGTTGATCTTTATTTTATGAGGAGTCGAAGTGAGGGATTTCGTGAAGAGCCCGCCGGCGCGCATGCTCGACATACTTCAAAGTAGCGGCGTTGAATCACAGAAACCAACAAAGAAATGACTTTGCATAGTAAGATTGAAGTGACTAAGATTACCAGATGAAGGTGATTGAGGGTTGGGCGAGGAGGGCACGAAATCCCTCACTTCGACTCCTCATAAAATAAAGATCAACCTTCGAACTGGTAAGTTCTCGTTCAATCTTACTATTTCATTTCGGAGTCACGTGAGTGACTTCGTGAAGACTTCAAAGCTTCTGTGATTACACGCCCTGGACCACGTCCATGCTGACACACCACTACCAGGGATGGATGGGAGGAACAAACTTGCTCAATAGTTCATACTGCAAAACAAGAGCAGAGTTATTAATAACAAATCAAAACCCCTCATGCGGGGACATCTCCACGTTCGTGACCTGCATTCAGCACGGCTTCTGCGAACTGTAGAGGAGCAGCACCAGGCTTGTTATAAAAACGCTGGAACACAGCTTCATTAGCCCATCCTGCCGTGGCGAGAATTTGGTCCATGGGCACCTCCATGACCCTCGCCGTTGACGTCGATGCAGCCCTGGTGGAAAGAGACTTGAACACATTAGTGTCGATACCTGACATACCCAAGACGACTGGAAGCCACATGGATATCGTCTGGACTGTCACTCGATGATGAGGTCTCTATGAGTGACAAGCAGGTATCTCTCCATTCCTCTGATGCGTGCCGTCACCTTGACATAGTGGCGGATATGTGAGGCTAAACATAGCCTAGCATCTGCGGGGTATGCTGGGAACTTCAGCTGCAGCCCTGTGCACCCAGGTCTATGCTGCTTTAGTAGCTCGCCAATGAAAAAGACTACTTCTGTAGGGGTAGAAGTCATTCTGTCGACACGAAGTTTGTGTAGTGTCTGTACCCTCTGAGCTGAAGTCAGCGCTAGTAACATCACCAGCTTCATGGTGAGTTGGTCCAGTTGGAGCCCTTCCATGGGCGACCACGTCCTGAGCAGGGTTAATACGTCCCTGACATCCCAGGTGATATTATAGCGTGGTGTAGGCGGATTCATATTGAATATACCCCGCATGAGTCTGGACACTAGCCTGTTGGATCCTACCCCAATATTGAGGTAGAATGATAGCGCACTTCTGGCGCTGTTGATGGCACTGTAACTTAAGTGTTCATCATGGTGCAACCCCGCGAGGAATTCCAGGACGTCGGTTATTGTCACGTCATCGCACGGGATGCGAGAGCGGCTGCAGTAGGCTTCCTACTTCTTAATATGCGAGTGGTATCTTCGCCTTGTGGACTCTCGACACGACGCCCCAATGGTATCCATGGTCTGAGCCGAGAGGCCGTATTGGACTAACGGCCTGTTCAAAACCTGCAAGCCAACAACTTTAAATAACCATGGCAGGGATGTGGCTCCCCTGACACAGGGTGAGTAACCAATTGTGGGCAATCCTTCAAAAGGACCCAAGGTTCGTTGAGCATGTCAAAGACCACCGGATACCAAGGCTGTGTGGGCCAGTCGGGGATAATAAGGATGCCCTTGGCAGCATCTGCCTGAATCTTCTGCAATACCCGACTGATGAGGCAAAACGGGGGGGAAGGCATAGAAACCAATTCCCCCAGTCCAGCGAGAATGCATCTAGCGCTATTGCCCCAGGATCTGGTTCCCATGAAACGTAGGTTGGTACCTGATGGTTCAACCGTGACGCAAAAAGGTCAATGTCCGGTTTACCAAATTTGGCTGTGACTTTAGAAAAAATCTCAGGATGCAACATCCATTCAATATTGTCATTAAATTTGCGTGACCTGGTGTCCGCCACAGTATTAAGCTCACCTGGCAAATAGGTAGCTGAAATCCAAATGTCTCTTTGAACACACCAGAGCCAAATTGAGTTAGCCAATTTGTCACACGAAACTGGCCTGGTACCACCCATATGGTTTGAATATGCTACTGCTGTGGTGTTGTCTATTTGGAGACGGACATGTGCTCCAACAAGCTTGGAACAATACGCACGAAGTCCGTGGAATGCTGCCAGCAACTCCAAATAGTTAATCCCTTGAGTTAACAACATCGTTGATTCAAGGGTGTCCCATCTGCCACCACAACTAGAGCAATTATTCGTGGCTCCCCAACCATTGGAGCTTGCATCAGTTTGCAAATATACCACCGGATTAGCCTCCCTAATAGGCTTGAATGAGCTGCTAATGTGACACACCCACCATTGCAACTCATTTATCGCTTCGGGCGGCAGCTGCATGGACCGATCATAATGACCAGCGTTCTGTTTTAACGCTGCAATTTTAGCTCTTTGCAAATTCTGATAATGCAAAGGTCCATATCGCGCTGCCGGAAACAAAGCTACCAGCTTCCCAATTATTGTAGCTAAGTGCCGAATCGATGGTATATTGGTGCGGATTAAATCTTGACACACCTGGGTAACCTCCTCAATCTTGTTAATTGGAATGGTAACCCTCATGCTTATAGAGTTCACCGTGAACCCTAGGTAATTAATCACCTGGGCAGGGTAGAACTTTGATTTCTCTGGATGGACAATAAACCCCAATTGTTGAAATATATTGACAGCAGCTGCAACACCCTGTTCAGCCAATTCTAGGGTGTGGCCCACAATTAAGACATCATCTAAATAGGCCATAACTAAATGGTGTCGTTGTCTCAAATAAGCCATAATTGGCTTCACTAATTTAGTGAACAATCTAGGGGCTGTGGTGAGCCCATTAGGCAAAGCCTTGTACTGCCAGAGTTGCCCCATCCAGATGAATTTTAAAACCTTCTGTCACATTTCTTGACGGATGCGGAATAATATGCGTCTTTTAAATCGATGCATGCCATAAAGCAACCATGAGAAATCAATGATTTGGCTGTTTCAAACGTATCCATTTTAAAATGAGAATATGTTACAAAAGTATTCAAACGGGTTAGATCAATAATAACACGACAACTACCATCCTTCTTATGTCTGGTGAATATGTCCGACCAATTCAACTGGCTCGTGCACCACTCTCGTAATCACTCCTTTGTTCTCAAGACTTAACAGTTCCTTATAGCCGGCTGCCTGTTCTGCAGCAGATAATTTAAACGTTCGAGCGGGCATGTGCTGGGATGGAGGAATGTCGCCATTAATAAACTCAATTTTATGCCCCTGAATATTCTGCAACACATACTCGTCACCAGTAAAATTACCCCATGCACCCAAAACCACCGAAGGTGACCACCAACATGTGAAGTTAAACAGAGAGAAAAGAGAGAACCAGACCCCCTCACCTCCGTGGTTACCGGCGGTCCTTGACACGCGTGTGCGGACGTGGAGGTGCTGGGTTGGCTTGAGGGCGCGGCGTCTTCGTTTTCCACCAGGGTCTCTGCCGACCCTGTCCTAAAAAAGACCCCTGGTGCTGGTCTGATGTTGCTGTCGTTGTGGAGCTTGAGGGTGGGTCCTCGTCGAGGTACTGGCAGACCCTCGTGATCGAATGTATGGAGACTTTGAGCCTGACGGTGTGGGGGCACTCTGAGGGCGCATGATCCCCACCGTTCTGGCTTGCTCGTCAAGCTCTTTGACTCTCTTCGAGAGGTCCTCCCCAAAGAGCTGACGGGGCGGGGGCGGCGGCGGTGGTTTGCACAATCCTGCAAACTTTGGATTGAGCGCTGGGCGGATGCTGGTTTTGCGAAACCCGTTAATTTCGTGCTGGGTCGCGCACAGGAGGGCCAGGGCATCTTCCTGGTCCAAATTTAATTCGTCCCCGTCCACCGACCGCACAAAGGCGGTAATACCGGCCGTGAGGAGCTTCAGGATCCGCTGCAGTTTTACCTCCTGTTGACGGATAGCCGCACTGATGTTGCCCCATATCGGCGTATTGACCACAGGCACGTTGAGGGAGTTGCAATTGGATGGAGCCTTGTGACGGCTCATTGCCTGAATGAGGACTTCTTCCTGCTGCTCCAGGCTGATGGTAGATGTTGGTGAAGACGCCCTGTGCCTGTTGCTGCCCTGCTGTTGTTGACGTTGAAGCATGAGCTCCAGCAGCCGCTCCATACGGTCAATACGCCCTTCACCCTGAACACTCAGGTGGTCGGAGTCCTCCGGCTCTGAAAAGAAAACCGGGCTCCTGTCATCGGCCCGCACCTCGTCGAGGCCCTGCCGGTGCCGGTAGTTGTTGCTAACAGCCGCCGAGGCGAAACTGCGCGATTCCTGCGCGGGCGTGTTCAACCGCCTCCGTTTAGCGGGAGCTGAAGCCGCTGCCACTAAGGACACTTGCGTCGTGGTGTCGGCACCAGCCGAAGCATGGCTGCCTGGGGCCCGCGCAGTCTTGCCGGCTGCCCACATCGTGGACCTTGCCGACGCATGGTCTCGCCCACCCATCCATGGGGGGCTCGGCGACGGTGACGAGACCCGACTCAACCGACCCGTCCCGGCGTCGAGAGTCGGGGTGTGCCGGCTGGACCTCACAGCCGCCCCGGGTCTCGCCCTGGAACCTGACCGCCCCTCCGCGGCAGGCAATGCCTTAGCCCTAACAGGGTTAGGCATCTGGGCTCCTGCCCTCCCCCTTCTCGGAGGGCTGAGTGGAACAGGCCGTGCAATGGCACGTGCCCTGCTCGAGGTCGCCAGCGAGCCCACTGACGACCTGACTGCCATGGCAGGGTCCTCCTGCTCTGGCGGCACACCACACTCCTCCTCGTCGAACTCCTCCGAGCTGTGGTGTGCTGGCGGATCTGGACCTGTAACACAGGGCTTACCCACATCTCCGCCTGAGTCCCGGCCTGCATTGCAGGTACTGCCGATGGTAAGGGCCCCGGAACTGTTGGCCGGCGAACTCGTCCTGGCGTCCTCCGGCCCTTGGAACTCCCATCCATGTCCTTGCTGCAAGACATAACCAACAACAAGGACCACCAACTAAAGGTAGAATACTCACCTCCGTGGCCCCTTCTGAAGGGCTGGCGAGGAGCGCGCTCCACCGCCAGCCGTCGCAGCAACGCGGTACGACGATATGTCGAGCATGCGCGCCGGCGGGCTCTTCACGAAGTCACTCACGTGACTCCGAAATGAAATTGCAGATGCTGGAATCTTAAGCAGAACACAAGATGCTGGAGTAAGAGTGGTGCAGAGTAGAGTGACTGCCTTACAGTGCCAGAGACCCGGGTTCGATCCTGACTATGGGTGATGTATGGAGTTTGTATGTTCTCTCTGTGACCTGCGTGGGTTTTCTCCAGGGTCTCCGGTTACAGGTTTGTAGGCTAATTGGCTTGGTATAAAAATGTAAATTGTCCCTAGTGTGTGTAGGATAATGTTAATGTGTGGGGATCGCTGGTCGGCGCAGACTCAGTAGGCCGAAGGGCCTGTTTCCGTGCTGTATCTCTAAACTAAGCTAAACTAAACTCAGTGAGTCAGGCAGAATCTGTGGGGAGAATTGGTAGGTGATGTTTCGACCTGGGACATTTAAGAAAGAACTGCAGATGCTGGAGAAATCGAAGGTAGACAAAAATGCTGGAGAAACTCAGCAGGTGAGGCAGCATCTATAGATGAGTTTCTCCAACATTTTTGTCTACTTTTGACCTGGGACCCTTCTTTGTTTGCTTGTTTACAGATGTTTGCAAACTGGCCTGATGGACATTCACTTAGATTCCATCTGCAGCAATGCCTGGGGAAATCTGCATTAAATGGAGGCAACACGGCTCTGGACTGGAAAGTTTTGCTCAGTAAAATGTGTGTGTGCAGGAAGAAGGCTGTGTGTTGATAATAAAGCTGTTGCTGTACTTAAGAAGGGTAGAGGGGATAATCCAGGGCATTATAGGCCAGTGAGCCTCACACCAGTGGCAGGGAAGCAATTGGAAAGGGTTCTTCGGGACAGGATTTACTCTCATTTTTCAGTGAATGGGTTAATTTGGGACAGTCAGCATGGCTTTGCACACTGCAGGTTTCTGTCTAACTTCCCTCTTCAAGTTTTTTGAGGAGAAAACCCACACAGGTCAGGGAGAGAATGTACAAAGGCGATCGACGTGGGTAGGAAAGTGGATGTTGTCTACATGGATTTTAGTGAGGCATTTGATAAAGTCTTCCCATGGCAGGCTGATCCAGAAGATGACAATGCACAGAATTACAGCCGGAAGAATGTCATGTAGAGGGAGCCACCGATCCGGACCCTGGTCATACTGGAGACGGTGGACGCAACACTAAGGGTCGGGAAGTGAGTCAACTGGGGACTTACCTTCCGAGCCCTCAAGGTTGGCTGCGGGAGGTGCCCCCAGGGGAACAAAGGTGGCCGGGCGAGGAGAGGGACGATGGTTCACTGTATATGGATGGAGGTGACGGCTGGAGGCCCTGCAGAAGCCTGGGGCTCGCCTGGATTGGGTACCGCTCCAGAAGACTGAGAGCACAAACCAGACTAGACTTTGAAAATGGTGCTAACACTTGGCGGGACTTGCACGCAGTGTCAGTGGACTATTTCTATACACTTTGTACTAACCTGGGGTTGTGCGTAGGCATGGTAATAAGTTACTGAACTGTATGCAAAAAGAAAACTTCACTGTACGTCTGTATTAGTGTTATTAAAGAACCATTGAGCCATTGAGCTTAGTCATATGGATTCAGAACTGGCCTACAGATAGAAGACAGAGGATTGTGGTGGAAGGCCAATGTTCAACCTTGATGTCTATGATCAGTGGAGTTCCACTGGCATCGGTGTTCGGACCTCTGCTGTGTGTAATATATATAAATGTCTTTCACCAGACTGATTCCTGGGTTGTCAGGACTGTCTTATGAAGAAAGACTGGATAGACTCGGTTTATACTCTCTAGAATTTAGGAGATTGAGATGGGATCTTATAGAAACTTACAAAATTCTTAAGGGGTTGGACAGGCTAGATGCAGGAAGATTGTTCCCAATGTTGGGGAGGTCCAGGACAAGGGGTCAAGGCTTAAGGATAAGGGGGAAATCCTTTAGGACCGAGATGAGAAGGACTTTTTTCACACAGAGAGTGGTGGGTCTCTGGAACTCTCTGCCACAGAGGGTAGTTGAGGCCAGTTCATTGGCTATATTTAAGAGGGAGTTAGATGTGGCCCTTGTGGCTAAGGGAATCAGAGGGTATGGAGAGAAGGCAGGTACGGTATACTGAGTTGGATGATCAGCCATGATCATATTGAATGGCGGTGCAGGCTCGAAGGGCCGAATGGCCTACTCCTGCACCTAATTTCTATGTTCTATGTTTCTATGTCTTGGACTTAAATGCAGATGGGTGGATTACTAAATTTTGCAAATGACACAAAGATTGCTGGTAGACAAAAATGCTGGAGGAACTCAGCGGGTGAGGCAGCATCTATGGAGCGAAGGAATAGGTGACGTTTCGGGTCGAGACCCTTCTTCAGACTGATGTGGAGGTGGGGGAGGCGGGAAGAAGAAAGGAAGAGGCGGAGACGGTGGGCTGTGGGAGAGCTGGGAAGGGGAGGGGAAGGAAGGGGAAAGCAAGGACTACCTGAAATTGGAGAAGTCAATGTTCACACCGCTGGGGTGTAAACTGCCCAAGCGAAATATTCCTGGGGTCACGGACAGTGAGGCAGGCAGTGAACATCTACAGCAGAAGAAAACAAACTAATCAAAACTCTAAATGGAAGAAGTACTACGAGCAGGAGGTGGTCATTTAAAACCACTTTGCTTCATACTGGACCAGTGTGTATCCCAGGGCAAACGCCTGTTTATAGTTTCATTCAGTAGTAAAGTTGCAAATATAGTAGATATGCAAATACAGAGTTGATTCAGAAAAATCGAAAGTTAAGAAAGGGAATGGAAGACAATAAAACATAACGTGTTGGCGGAACTCAGCGGACCAGGCAGGGTCTATGGAGGGAATAGACAGATGGCGTTTCCAGTCAGAACCTTTCTTCAGACTGCAGAAGGGTTCCGATCCGAAATGTCGCTTGTCCATTCTCTCAACAGATGCTGCCTGACCCTCTGAGTTCCTCCAGCACTTTGTGTTTTTCTCCAGATTCCGGTGTCTGCAGTTCCTCCTGTCTCCACTGGAAGACAGCAAGTGCTTCCCAGATTTGTTTTCTGTTTTCACACCGGGAGAATGTAATAACAAACCTGCTACTTCAGGGGAACACAAATATCAATTGGGCATCGGATCTCTTAAGGAAAGGGCATTGAAATTATCACAAAATTTCCCAAAGGAGAATTAGCTTTAACTACTAGGTTTAAACTTTGTGAGGAGGTTTCAGATGCTTTTGCGATAATCTTGCAAAATTCTTTTGATTTTGACGTGTTTCTTTAAATTGGAAAATTACAAATGCAACAGAGAGAGAGAGAGAGAGAGAGAGAGAGAGAGAGAGGTTGAGAGAGGTTGAGACAGAGAGGTTGAGACAGAGAGGGAGAGGGAGAGAGAGAGAGAGAGATAGAGGTTGAGACAGAGAGGGAGAGGGAGAGAGAGAGAGAGATAGAGGTTGAGACAGAGAGGGAGAGGGAGAGAGGAGAGACAGAGAGAGAAAGGGAGAGAGGGGAGACAGAGAGAGAGGGAGAGAGAGAGAGAGAGGGATAGAGAGAGGTAGGGGAGAGTGAGAGAGAGAGAGAGCAAGAAAGTGCGAGAGAGAGGTGTAGAGGTCAAGACAGAGAGAGAGAGAGAGAGAGTAAGAAAGAGAACAAGAGAGAGAGAGAGAGAGAGAGAGAGAGAGAGAGAGATAGATAGAGAGAGAGGGATGAGAGAGACAGAGAGAGAGGGAGAGATGTAAGAAAGAGAATGTGAGAGAGAGTAAGGGAAAGAGGGAGACAAAGAGAGAGAGAGAGAGAGAGAGATAATGTTCTAAGCATACAGTCAAACATCTGTTGTGAACAAAATGTTGGAATCTATAAGCAGGACAGAGTGACTGTGCGGAGAGAAACTTGAGCTGGTAAAAGTATTAGGAATAGCAGAGGTCCAAAGAGATTTAGGGGGCTGCACATACAAATCATTAAAATATGGTGGTCAGCTGGGGAAAAAAACTTCATAAAGCCAAATGGAATGTCACCCTCGCGGGCTGAATGGCTGGAACATAAAGGAAGGAAGTTTTGCTTCGTTATATACAAAGCTCGGGGGTCTGGTACTCCATTCTGTAACCGAGCCATGAGGTCGATATGCTTGTCTCTCGGGAAAGGGCCATGTAGATTCACCTAAATGTAATCAGGACTCCAAGAGTTAATTGTGGAGAAGAGATCACATTTTAATAAAAAGATGGATTCCTTTTAGTACGAAGGAAAGTTCAATGTTTGTGATTTAAAGAACTTTCAATGGGATTGATCGGGTTTATAGGCATAAATTGAATCTGTTGGCGAGGATCTTGGACAACGTGACAAACCTTAATAGCCAGGTTAGAGAGCTCTTAATGTAGAGAACGTAGAACAGTACAGACACAAAAAGCTGGAGTAACTCAGTGGGACAGGCAGCATCTCTGGAGAGAAGCAACAGGTGATGTTTCGGGTCGAGACCCTTCTTATGGGCCTGTCCCACTTACGCGACTTTTTCGGTGACTGCTGGCACCCAATAGACAATAGACAATAGGTGCAGGAGTAGGCCATTTGGCCCTTCGAGCCAGCACCGCCATTCATTGAGATCATAGCTGATCATCCCCAATCAGTACCCCGTTCCTGCCTTCTCCCCATATCCCCTGACTCCGCTATTTTTAAGTACCCTATCTAGCTCTCTCTTGAAAGCATCCAGAGGTCCCGCCTCTGAGACAGAGAATTCCACAGACTCACCACCACCTGTGAGAAAAAGTGTTTCCTCGTCTCCGTTCTAAATGGCTTACTCCTTATTCTTAAACTGCGGCCCCTGGTTCTGGACTCCCCCAACATCGGGAACATGTTTCCTGCCTCCAGCGTGTCCAAGCCCTTAACAATCTTAACAAACCCTTCATAGGTCGTTGCAGCTCGCCGACAATGTTCAACGTGTTGAAAATCCAGCGGTGACCAGAAATACGCTACGACTCTTTGGGCGACTGAGGAGACGACTCACGACCATACAGGCGACACCCTAGTGACATGTCGCGGGGTGAAGCCTGTATGGTCGTTAGTAGTCGCCCAAAGAGTCATACCTTGTTCTGGTCGCCGCTGGATTTTCAACATGTTGAACATTTTCGGCGACCTGCTGCGACTATGATGGGTGCCGGCAGTCGCTGAAAAAAATCGTGTGAGTGGGACAGGTCCATTAGAAACGTCACCCATTCCTTCTCTCCAAGAGACCCTCTCCAGAGATGCTGCCTGTCCTGCTGAGTTACTCCAGATTTTTGTGTCTATCTTTGGTTTAAACCAGCATCTGCAGTTCCTTCTTACACATAGAACAGTACAGCACAGGAACAGGCCCTTCGGCCCACAATGTATGTGCCAAATATGATGCCAACAAAAGCTCTTATCTGCCTGATCATGATCCACACCCCTCTATTCCTTGCATATCAATCTGCCTATCCAAAAGCCTCTTAAGTGCAACTATAGTATTTGCATCTATCAGCCTCTATGTGTACAGTTGTGGTCTCCTAATTTGAGGAAGGACATCCTTGTGATTGAGGCAGTGCAGCGTAGGTTCACGAGATTGATCCCTGGGATGGCGGGACTATCATATGAGGAAAGATTGAAAAAACTAGCCTTGTATTCACTGGAGTTTGGAAGGATGAGGGGGAATCTTATAGAAACATATAAAATTATAAATGGACTGGACAAGCCAGATGCAGGAAAAATGTTCCCAATGTTGGGTGAGTCCAGAACCATGGTCCACAGTCTTAGAATAAAGGGGAGGTCATTTAAGACTGAGGTGAGAAAAAACTTTTTCACCCAGAGAGTTGTGAATTTATGGAATTCCCTGCCACAGAAACCAGTGGAGGCCAAGTCACTGGATGGATTTAAGGGAGAGTTAGGTAGAGGTCTAGGGGCTGATGGAGTCACGAGATATGGGGAGAAGGCAGGCAAGGGTTATTGATTGGAGACGATCAGCCATGATCACAATGAATGGTGGTGCTGGCTCGAAGGGCTGAATGGCCTTGTCCTGCACCTATGTTTCTATGCCACACACATCCCCATTAAACATTGCCCCTCTTACCTTAAACCTGTGCCCTCTAATATTTGATTTTTCCATCCTGGGAAAAAGCTTCTGACTGTCTACCATGTCCATGCCTTTCATAATTTTATATACTTCTATCAGGCCTCCGCTCAATCTCCAGAGTTCCAGAGAAAAATCTTCTTCACACAAAGGAATAGAATTCTCTGCGATAATAAAATGTAATAATCTTACATTTGAAAGCAAAAGGTTTTTGTTGGCTCTGCCTGTTCAGAGATATAAAGCGAAGACAGGCGGATGGATTTAGGATTGGGATCACTGTATGTGAGGGGGGAGCGGCTAAAATAGTTGCAGTATCATAGACTCATAGAGTCACGGAGTCACAGAGTCATAGGGTGATATAGTGTGGGAACAGGCCCTGTAGCCCAACTTGCCCACACCGGCCAACATGTCCCTACACTAGTCCCACCTACATGTGTTTGGTCCATATCCCCCCAAATATCCTATCCATGTACCTGTCTGACTGTTTCTTAAATGCTGGGATAGTCCCTGCCTCAACTACCTCCTCTGGCAGCTTGTTTCATACACCCATCACCCATTGTGTGAAAAAGGTACCCCTCAGATTCCTATTAAATCTTTTCCCCCCTCATCTTAAACCTCTGCTCCTCGATTCACCTACTCTGGGCAAGAGACTCTGTGTATCTACCCGATCTATTCCTCTCATGATTTTCTACATTTCAATAAGATCACCCCTCATCCTTCTGTGCTCTAAGGAAGAGTCCCAGCCTCTCAACCTCTCCCTATAGCTCAGACCCTCGAGCCCTTGTAACATCCTAGTAAATCTTCGCTGTACCCGTTTCAGCTTGAGCCAGTGCTTCGTGCCCCCATCTCTCTTCCAGCTTTCTCCCCCCCACCACAATCTGTCTGAAGAAAGGACACGAGCCGAAACGTCATCTATCCATATTTTCCAGAGATGCTGCCTGACTTTCTGAGTTACTCCAGCACCTTGGGGCTAGTGGTTAATATGCCCCAAGATCTGTCTCTGCACTTGTTGCCATAGTAACATAATGGGCGAGTGCGAGGAAGAGATCCTCATTATAGAAACATAGAAAAATAGGTGCAGGAGTAGGCCATTCGGCCCTTCGAGCCAGCACGAACCATTCAATATGATCATGACAATAGACAATAGACAATAGGTGCAGGAGTAGACCATTTGGCCCTCAAGCCAGCACCGCCATTCAATGTGATCATGGTTGATCATCCCCAATCAGTACCCCGTTCCTGCCTTCTCCTCATATCCTCTGATCTAATCTAATCTAACCTAATCTCTGACACCGCTATTTTTAAGAGCCCTATCTAGCTCTCTCTTGAAAGCATCCAGAGGACCTGCCTCCACCGCCCTCTGAGGCAGAGAATTCCACAGACAATCATCATGGCTGATCATCTAAAATCAGTACCCCGTCCCTGCTTTTCCCCCATATCCCTTGATTCCTTTAGCCCAAAAGGTTTTTCACCATCATGATGAAAACTGACTCGCTAGTCTTTGCGATCTGCTGCACACTAACTGGAAGCCCCAGATCCAACCTGTAGCTGTGCTGATAGTTCAAAAGCAATAACTGGCTATCAAAGGGCTATAGGACATCCAGAGGCGCTATATAAATGCAAGCCTTTCTTTGTGCACAATCGGCACATCAAAGTCAGGGCAGGCATCAGCATTGGGAAGGCCTTTTCGCTGTGTGACTGCGTGGACTGTCGACAGGGAACAGAGTGGTCCTGTTACCTATTTACCCCAAATGGAATGTACATTGATGTCTGTCCAAGGTACATAGAGTGAATGCACCAGATGAGATTGGGCACCGGACCAGGATAAATGCTTCTTGTAGCATATTCTGAGACACACTGGCGTCCAATCCAATTATATGAATCAGATAAATATTGCTATTTATACTTGGATTGCTCGGATTGAATTTGAACCCCCTACTGCACCAGACAGGTTGCTGTGCGTCTTTCATTCCCACTGCCACAAGAGTCCCGCACATGCAAACAAATTTTACGGCGCCGTATATTTCCTCGCTTCCACTTGATCCTATCCGTCGCAGGAAGTAAATAAAGATAAACGCACTGCCTGGGGGAGATAGGCAGCCAGCGCGGAGCAGAGCAGACATGGGATAGACCCCTCTCGCTCCCCACCGAATTGGCACAAAAACTCAATGCAACAATTGACTTCAGATCCACTCGGAGCTGGAAGAGGACGAAGCAACATCAGCCCCCCGTTCCCTGATTGCTAATTTGCGTCCCAGTCGATCGAGTGTTCAGATCTGTGGGTGAAGTCGGGGTCAGATCTGATTATGCTCAACAGTCTGTCAAGTCTCATTGGCCAGACTCGTGAATGTGGAATGGATAAGAAAGCGGAAAACGGCCATGAAATTGTATCTTGCCTGAAGTTACGAGAATGCTAATGGGAAAATAGAAGCATTGCCAGCCAGTGTAATGTAGAATTTAGAAGCGTTTTAAGGCTTTTAAAAAATCCAGAGGTGCTCAGGGATATTCAAACGCTCATCTAATTAGCAATGAAGGTGCAGAAGTGTGATGTCTTGCCGTGGTTTGGGGACAGTGGTGCTGTTACTGACTCAAGCTGGTGGTGGCAACTCAGAGTATAACACGAGTGGTAAAGTGCGGGAATAAAGCCCCTGTCCCACTTTCCCGATTCAATCTCAGAAAATTACGGTAATAGCCAGCCGTAGGTAGGTACTCGGGGCTATATTTCTAAACTCGTGGCCAATTTTCAACATGCTGAAAAAACGTCCCGACTTACCTGATGCCCCGAGTACCTACGGCTGGCATTCCGAGCCGCTATGAAAGGGGGCAGGGAAACGAGGGGTATGAAAACGTACAGGACAAATCAGAGCTGGCACCGGTGACTCAGGAAAGGTGGAGCCCACAATGGTCCATTGTTGGTTGTGGAAGAGGCGATAATGAAAGGATACAAACAAGGAGACTAGTGAGACCACTAGGGTGAGGGATCTGTTTGTATCCCATTATCATGTCTTCCACAGCCAACAATGGACCTTTGTGGGCTCCTCCTTTCCTGAGTCAATGATTTCAAGTCTGAAGAAGGGTCCCGACCTGAAACATCAACTATTCCTTTTCTCCAGAGATGCTGCCTGACCCGCTGAGTGGGGTGGGAGATTGCAACCTTCACGTGGTCCGCTCTGTTTCGGCGAATCCAATCAACCTGGCTTGCACAGTCAAATAAGTTCTAATAGAACAAGTTGTTCTACAACTGTAGGATGTTACACCATACGCAAGAAGAAGTCCCGCTGAGTTACTCCAGCATTTTGCGTCTCTTTTCGGTGTAGAAACTACTGCGGTTCATAGAAACATAGAAACATAGAAACATAGAACATAGGTGCAGGAGTAGGCCATTCGGCCCTTCGAGCCAGCACCGCCATTTAATATGATCATGGCTGATCATCCAAAATCAGTACCCCGTTCCTGCCTTCTCCCCATATCATTCCTGCACATGTGATAGGTGGATACAGGTGAGGGTGGTTTGATCGGCAGGTGGGTGAACTTAAAAGTGAAAAAAGAGATAAAAGGGCATCCAAGAAGGAGAGAAGAAAATTTAAATATAAAGCCTTCGGTGCAAAAGTGAAGCAATTCAGAGTTTAGTTGACAGTCTGTTTTGATCTTGGTGCAATCTGTCGGTGCTAGAATTGTCCCCAGCTGCCATGCTAGAAAGTGGAAGTGGATCAGGAGCACCTGGTGAAATATAAAAAGCTCTCCCTCTGCTGAATACAAAGTTGACTTCATCTGAAATGCACTGGCTATCTATTGGCACGACGTTGGAAAGGCATGGGGGAGAGAATCATTACCTACAGGAAGAGGGAAGTTAGTTTGAGTTTAGAGTTTATTGTCACGTGTACCGAGGTACAGTAAAAAGCTTTTGTTGCGTGTAACCAGTAAACGGAAAGACAATACATAATTACAATCGAGCCGTCCACAGTGCACAGATACACGATAAAGGGAATAACAGGAATAACGCTTAGTACGAGATAAAGCCAGTAAAATCAAAAAATTGTCCGAGGATCTCTAATGAGGTGGATAGGAGCTACTATCGACCTCATTGGAGACCCTTGGACTATCCTTGAAGTGGTTGCGTGGATAGATCACTGGTTTCATAATGAATACAAGGATAGCACGGTGGCGCAGCGGTAGAGTTACTGCTTCACAGTGCTTGCGGCGCCAGAGACCTAACTATGTTCGATCCTAACTATGGGCGCTGTCTGTCCGTAGTTTGTACGTTCTCCCCGTGACCGTGTGGGTTTTCTCCGAGATCTTCAGTTTCCTCCCACACTCCAAAGACGTAAAGGGTTTGCAGGTAAATTGGTTTGTGTGTGATCATATTGAATGGCGTGCTCCCTTGGAGGGCCAAATGGCCTAATCCCGTATCTATTTTTCTATTTTTCTATGTTTCTAACCGGAGAGCTTTCCTTCTGCGCCCTCAAGGTCGGCTGTGGGAGACACCCCCGGGGCACGAAGGTTGAAGGTTGAAGGTGGCCGGGCAAGGAGAGGGACGATGGCTTGCAGGACGAGATGGAGGTGGTGGCTGCATCGGGCCTTTACTGATGGAACGGTGAAATGGTGCCAAAACCTGTCAAGTCTTATGTGCTCAGTGGCTGTTTCTATGTGTTATGTACGGATTGTTCTTACGTAGGGCAGTAATCTTCTGATCTGTTTGTGAAAAAAAAGAATCTAACTGTACCTTGATACATGTGATAATAAGGAACCAGTGAAGCTGGAATCTAAAACACAAAGTGCTGGAGTAACTCTACAGGGCAGGCAGCACTGCGGGAGGGATTGGACTGGCAAGGTTTCGGGTCAAGCTGGCGTTCCTGTGTAATTGTGAGTTCTTTGGCACGCACGGATCAACATTTGTACTCCTGTTACGTGGCTTAACTCAGGATTATTACCCGGGACTGCCTGTCAACTCTAATAAACGTTCCCGGTGCCTGTGTTGATATTGTAGCATTTCTTGTCAACATATGCCCACACTTCTGAAGCAACGTGTTTACACTGCACTCGTCCAATGAATAATTCACTGGGAACCTTGATCCTTTTCCAAGGTATGATGCCTCAACACGATTTTTGTTCTAATATGCGAACAATGAAGAGAGAAAATCTTATTCTCTTGCCCTTGTTTATGTTGGTTTTCAGAAAGAAACTCAACGTTATTGATCAAACTGCCCTCTGCTTCTAATTAAGTTAAATCAAATGAAGATAACTATTGAATATCAACGGGGGACATTCTAAGCAGCAAGCACCATCTGACGTTGCAATTATTACCCTTTATACAGTTCAGGATTGTTGAAGGAATGTATATAGTCTCCGAGCTATAAGTGAGTGTGAGTATTATGTTTCTATGTCCTGTGTTTTAATGCCCCCGAATGATGTAACTATAAAGCTTTACTGGCCCACTGTTAATAGTGAGTCCTTCATGAATCAACTACAAATTGTATTTTCATAAAGAGTTTTCTGCAACCTATGAGCAATGCAAGTCATTTCTGCAATGTGCACACAAGTGGATTGCCTCAGTATATCAGCCTTCTATTATATGTTATCGCCAAGATGCTCGTAGCTGGACATTGTAGGCTGGACGGTTTCATGTCAATTGGAGAGAGACGCCATTCATTCACCCTGCCATAAAGATGTCTCATTAGGAACCAATTTCTTTCTATGTTTTCGGCGCCCAACAAAATCCCGCCATGGCTTAGTAACCTTTACGATCTTGTCAACCCTTTCCCGGTTATTTTAGCCGTGCAAAACTATGTGCGCTTAGGAAAGGAAACATCATTCTACTTAAATCTGGGTTGGATTGATTGAAAGTTTCAGCGGGGACGCAGGCCATTCAGCCCACCGAGCCTATACTGACCGTCGATCAGAGTCAGGAGTCAAGAGTGTTTTATTGTCATATACGTTCCAGATAGAACAATGAAATTCTTAAGGGCCTGTCCCACTTGGGCGTCATTTCCGCGTAATTTACGCGACATCATTTACACGTCACGACGCACGACGCGTGTGTCATGCCATGCACGTAATGCGTGCATGGTGCGTGGTGACGTAGGCAGTGACGCGCGGGTTGCGCGCGGAGCCCCAGGATTTTGGGATGTACAAAATCTTCGCGCGCCATCTGCGTGACGCGCTAATGACATCCAGTAGGACAGGCCCTTTACTTGCAGCAGCACAACAGAGTATGTAAACATAGTACCATCCATCCACACTAGTTCTACCTCATCCCACTTTCTTATGAGCTCCCTGCATAGTAGCGCCAATTTACAGAGGCCATTTAACCTACAAACCCACAGGTCTGAGGGATGTTAGAGGAAACCAGAGCACCCTAGTGAGACCACACCTGGAGTATTGTGTGCAGTTTTGGTCCCCTAATTTGCGGAAGGACATTCTTGCTATTGAGGGAGTGCAGCGTAGGTTTACAAGGTTAATTCCCGGGATGGCGGGACTGTCAGATGCTGAGAGAATGGAGCAGCTGGACTTGTACACTCTGGAGTTTAGAAGGATGGGGGGGATCTCATTGAAACATATAAGATTGTTAAGGGCTTGGACACGCTAGAGGCAGGAAACAAGTTCCCGATGTTGGGTGAGTCCAGAACCAGGGGCCACAGTTTAAGAATGAGGAGTAAGCCGTTTAGAACGGAGACGAGGAAACACTTTTTCTCACAGAGAGTGGTGAGTCTGTGGAATTCCCTGCCTCAGAGGGCAGTGGAGGCAGGTTCTCTGGATTCTTTCAAGAGAGAGCTAGATAGGGCTCTTAAAAATAGCAGAGCCAGGGGATATGGGGAGATGGCAGGAACGGGGTACTGATGGGGGATGATCAGCCATGATCACATTGAATGGCGGTGCTGGCTCAAAGGGCCAAATGGCCTACTCCTGCACCTATTGTCTATTGTCACCCGAAGGAAACCCATGTGGTCACAGGGAGAACGTGCAAACCCCACACAGACAGCACCCGAGGTCAGGACTAAACCTGGGTCTCTGGTGCTGTGAGGAGCGAATCTTGATGAGCAAAAAGTACAAAACCAAAATCAGCCATCACATTTAGAAGGCGGTACATCCCAACGTAAACAATGACATCTTGGCAAGGGTTGAGCAGCCATTGAGAGATGAATGGTGGAGACTATTCACATCGGGGAGTCGCGTGACTGCGTGCTATCTCTGCCGAAATTATATGCACTCACCATTAATATGATGGATTCTTTCTTATGCCTCAGGCACTAATATAATAAAAATCATTTTCAGTCATCTCTACCAGTAATTATTTTTTGAAAAGGAAATACTACAAAACAGGCCTTTATTGTTTTATTGGCCTTGTTGCTTTCTGTACATGGCAGACGAACATAATTAAAGTGTAATATTAAAATGTCACGTAGCAATTAAGAAAATAAAGGGCTGCTGTGCTACTTGGTGTGGTTTTTTCCACATGTGTAAGCCAGGGCATCGTTGGTGCAAATTGGCTCTGTCTCCTCACCAGTATTGCCTATCTCTCTACAAACAGGAGGGGCATGGTGGCGCAGCGGTAGGGTTGCTCCCGTACAGCCGAACCCGGGTTCGATCCCGCCCACGGGTCCTGTCCGCACGTTCTCCCTGTGACCACGTGGGTTTTTTTTTGGGTGCTCCAGTTTCCACCCACACTCCAAATACGTACAGGTCTGTAGGTTAATAGACTTCGGTAACAGACAATAGACAATAGACAATGAGTGCAGGAGTAGGCCATTCGGCCCTTCGAACCAGCACCACCATTCAATGTGATCATGACTGATCATCCCCAATCAGTACCCTGTTCCTGCCTTCTCCCCATATCCCCTGACTCCGCTCTTTAAGAGCCCTATCTAGCTTGAAAGCATCCAGAGAACCAGCCTCCACCGCCCTCTGAGGCAGAGAATTCCACAGACTCACAACTCTCTGTGAGAAAAAGTGTTTCCTCGTCTCAATTCTAAATGGCTTACCCCTTATTTTTAAACTGTGGCCCCTGGTTCTGGACACCCCCAACATCGGGAACATGTTTCCTGCCTCTAGCATGTCCAAACCCTTAACAATCTTATATGTTTCAATAAGATCCCCTCTCATCCTTCTAAACGCCGGAGTGTACAAGCCCAGCCACTCCGTTCTCCCAGCATATGACAGTCCCACCATCCCGGGAATTAACCTTGTAAACCTACGCTGCACTCCCTCAATAGCAAGAATGTCCTTCCTCAAGAACTGTACCTTGTCCCGAATGTGTGTAGGATAGTGCTAGCTCACCAGGTGGCGTCAGTGCCGACTCGGTCGGCTGAAGGGCCTGTTTCTGCACTGTATCTCTACACTAAACTAAGCAAGGCTTCAAGACCACCTGCACTTTGTGGCCAGTAACGCTGTTGATGTGGAATCGGTCTGGGTGGAGGGGTGGGTGGGGGTTAGGGAGAGAAAGAAATGTATCTATTTATTGTGACAGCTTCTGGTGAGGAAGAAAAATATTTTATTAGCTTGCTAATGACTGGTTTGCGCTGTTGGTTTAGTGAATGATAATAAGAAACGAACAGCGATGCATTGTTCCGACACAGAACGTCGCTCTGTATGGAGTCACTTCAGGATTCTGTATACCACAGACCCGAGGAACCATACCCTCTAATACATATCACCGCTCTGGCTGTTTAATGGGTTATGTGAGGGTGGGGGAAGTGGGGTCCCTTGTGCGCATGCAAACACAGTTGAGAGAACTTCACTTCATTCTCAAGACTTGCCAAATTAAAGTCAATTCCAAAGAGGCTAAAAACAAATGTCGCATTTACAGCCGAGGTAGTAATTTAAAAAACATGGTTGTATCTGTATTTTCCATCCAATGCTCATTGCCACATGTAATTATCAATAAAGTCCTGGCGTTTAGTTTTACAGGATGCTATTCAGTCAAAGGCAATATTTTAAATTTGGCTGGAATTCTCGATTACATACGTGTGCATGCAAAAAGAAAAACAACATCGTAAATATATCTGCACATTATTACTGATATGTAAATTGACCTCGTTTTGCCCTCGATTATTTCCTCAGTTCATCTGTGTCTCAACAAGAGTTTGTGGACACTCTCCAAGCTATCTTGGCTGCCATGTCCCGTGTTAAACGAGAACTGTCGGAGCTCCGGCAGAGTGCAACTGCGAAATATTGCTGCACGGCCGAGAGTTTTAAATATAGAATCCCATTTATTTTGTTGTAATGAATGTCAGGTTTTTTTTTGCCAAGTATTATGAGCCATGTGCCCTTGGGTTTACAAGGGTAAAGCTTAAGTGCTTCATCCCTCCATATTTTTGCCTCTTTGTTTGCCTGTGGCATAAATAAAGTGGTGATGATGTCCAGGGCTTAACTCTTTGGCCCTGATCATCATGGATGTGGGGAATATTGGATGCTCAGGCTGGCCTTTATTTACTGTACTGTTCATTGTTGTATTAGCCATTGCTTCACCGATTGCTGGTGCCATTTGAGAGCACAGTCACTGTTGGCTGATCACATGGACTCCACCTTAACTTCACGCTGCCTCCAAGAAGCAGTCAATGTAATCCTCAACTTGCCCCACCCTGGTCATTCCCTCGTCTCCCTGCTCCTGTTGGGCAGAAGATACAGAAGCTTGAAAGCTTGCACTGTGAGACTCAGGGACAGCTTTCTTCCCTTCTGTTATCAGGCTGCTGAATGGTCCTTCCATAAGCTAGGGTACCGCCCAACGCATCTCTACACCAGTGCAGACATTGGTCTTTGTTACTGGAACTGGCGTGCTACAATCCTGAGAACTCTATTCTGCACTCTGTATCCTTCTCTGTACTCCACCTATTGTACAAGTTTGGCCTGATTTCATCTAAATCATGTGTTATCTGGTTTGATTAGACAGCAAGCTAGACCAAGCTTTTCACTATAAACACAAGGAACTGCAGATGCTGGTTTACAAAAGAAGGCACTTAGTGCCGGAGTAACTCAGCTGGTCAGGCAGCATCAGGAGAACATTGCTGTACCTCAGTACACATGACAATAATGAACCTAAACCTACACCTAAATATTCTCCTGTTTTACAAAACCTTATGAATAATCTTGGATCAAGTAAACCTAATACTTCATTGTTTTTTAGGTTCTTTATTAGCATTCTAGACTTAGATGGAAAGTTTGATAATTGGACATTAAAGCTAAAAAAAAATAGATGTCGTCCATCACAGGAGACATTTTGCATTGGAACGATATCCTGGTGATGGAAATATTTGCAAACTAGAAATCTTCGGGAGCATAGCTCAATTTTGCACGGATAATTGGAGGGCAATTTTGTGAAACAGTACAGTAGAAATATTGCATTTTTTAACTTTTAACGTGCAGTTTTAAAATAATGACATTCGCACTGACTTGTGAAATTTTCCAGAAACCAAGTGGGATTTCACAATGGAGACACAAGGAATTGTAATTGCTGGAATCTTGAGCAAAACATAAAGTGCCTGTGGAATTCACAGATCATCCAGCATCTGTGGATGGTATAGACATATAATGTGTTGAGTTGAGATCCTTCTTCAGACTGATTGTAGTAGGGGGGGGGGGGGGGGAGGTGGAAAAGAGGTGAGGACAGGATAAAGTCTGGAAGGTGATAGACACAAAATACTGGAAGACCTCAACAGGTCAGGCAGCATCCCTGAAGAAAAAGAATAGGTGACGTTTCGAGTCGGAACCTTTCTTCAGGCTGTAAGTAGAGCTGGGGGGGTGGGGGGGGGGGGGGGGGGGGGGGGGGGGGGGGTGGGAGCGGGTTGGGGTGTATATAAACTTGAGGTGAGACAAGGTCAGAACAAATCTGGGCCGGCTACAGATGGCCTCGGGAAGGATGGAGCCCACAATGGCCCATTGTTGGCTGGGGAAGTGGTGATAACATGAGGGTTACAAGAATGCAAACGATGGAACTGGTAAGATGTATACGGTGGAGGAAGGGGAGGGGAGGGGAGGGAATGAAGGAGTTACTTGAAATTGGAGACATCAATGTTCATACTGCTGGGTTAAAAGCTGATCAAGCAAAATATGAGGCAAGTGATAGGTGGATACAGATGAGAGGGGGTTCTTTCTGCAAAAATGATGTTAGCCGTGGTCGAATTGGGACAGGCATATACAGGAGAAATGTTGAACATAATGACCTTGGAGGGCAAGTTCATAGTTCCTTGAAGGCGGCAACACAGGAAGCCAGGGTGGTGAAGAAGGTATATGATAACATACTTGCATTCATAGGTAGAGGCGGGTAAGTAAAAACTGAATGATTATTTTGCAACTGTACAGAGCACTGGTTAGAGCACACTTGACTTGGAGTATTGTGTGCGTTTCTAGTAACTACACTCTGGGAAGAATATGTTTGTGCTGGAGAAAGTGCGGAGGAGAGCGATTAATGAAATAACAAAGAGTTCCGACCCATA
Source organism: Raja brachyura (assembly GCA_963514005.1). The sequence goes on from OY740818.1 coordinate 11,667,079, forward strand.
TCGTCACCTACGCATGTTCTCCAGCAATGCTGCCTGTCCCGCTGAGTTACTCCAGCATTTAGTGAGTTCTGGATGTGAAGGACTGAAGAACGTATTTTTGTGCAGGGCAACTGTGGCTCGACGACTGGTATCTCAAATCTTCTATTTCATATATTTAATTACTACATTGGGGGAGGCTATTGAGCTACTGAGTCCATCCCAGCACCATTCCAACCCTGTTCTCCTGCAACCTACTCTGACTCATATAGTGCAGGAGTAGGCCATTCGGCCCTTCGAGCCAGCACCGCCATTCAATATGATCATGGCTGATCATCCGGAATCAGTATCCGGTTCCTGCTTTCTCCCCCATATCGCTTGAATCCATTAGCCCTAAGAGCGAGATCTAATGCCCCTGTCCCACTTAGGAAACCTGAACGGAAACCTCTGGAGACTTTGCGCCCCTCCCAAGGTTTCTGTGCGGTTCCCGGAGGTTTTTGTCAGTCTCCCTAATGGTCAAAAGTGGTTTCCGTTTTAAAAATCGGTAATTTTTAAGTCGAAGCTGGTTGCGATACTAGTTGAAAGTGGTTGCCGGAGGTTCCCGGAGGACAAAAACCTCGGAGAACCTCCGGGAACTGCACGGAAACCTTGGGTAGGGCGCAAAGTTTCCAGAGGTTTCATAAGTGGGACAGGGGGGAGTGGAAGATTGCAACCTTCACGTGGTCCACCCTGTTTCGACTAATGCAATCAACTCGACGTGCACAAACGGAAGATCAAATAGAACAAGTTGTCCAACAACTTTAGGCCGTGCGCACCACATGAAGGAAGAAGAAGAAGAAGAATGGGGCAGGGGCATAACTCTCTCTGGAATACATCAACTGGGATGTGACTTATTCTGCCATCTCAAAGGCCAGCCCCGAGATTTTGCCCAGGTTTCTCAGAGACCAAAGTTTAACTCCTTTTCCTGAGTGTGGCCCTGGGTTTGAAGGAGACACAAACCTTGCCCGAAACTAAATATCAGTGGCTTTTTCAAAGATGCAATTTGAAGGCAGCAAAAGCTCCAGTTGCTGTACTTCAGACTTCAGCGATCCTGTAAAACCCACCGTCGATCCCTGTTCGATGTAAATGGCTAATAAAACCATTTATGGGGAAGTTAACTTCTCAAGTCATGGTAAAGGAATCTTTCTCAACACAGTCACTTGATGCCGCACGAAGACGTGACAATTCCCTCTGTGGCAGCTACGGTGAACATATTAACCGGGGATTTGAGAAATATATTACCCAGGGGAGTTCATAGGTTTAAGATCGGGGGGGGGGGGGGGGGAGGGTGGATTTAAGGTGCTGTCCCACTTGGGCGAACTAATCCGCAAGTTTTGGCGTGTTTGCCCTCGACGCATACTCGCAGCATGGTCGACACGAGGTCGTAGGAGGTCTTCGTAACTCTCCTTCATGCTCGAGAGTGGTCTCTGTGTACTTGGGGCCTCAGCTACGTCGTGGCGCTTTTTTCAATATGTTAAAAAAATGCCCGCGAGTGAAAAAAGGTCGCCATGGAAAAGATCGATACTTTTTTTACTCGTAGGTTTAGTCGTAGTAGGTCGTCATGTTAGTCGTAGGTAATCAAGAGTAGTCAAAGGTAGTCGAAGATACCTTTGTGGACTTTGGAAGGAGTAGGATGGGGACCCACAGTTGATATAACCCCCAGTTTATATCAACGGGTCGATGGTTGAAAGGGTCAAGAGCTTCAAATTCCTGGGCGTGCACATCTGTGAAGATATTTCCTGGTCCGAGAACACAGATGCAATTATTAAGAAAGCTCATCAGCACCTCTACTTCCTGAGAAGATTACGGAGAGTTGGTCTGCCAAGGAGGACTCTCTCTAACTTCTACAGGTGTACAGTAGAGAGCTTGCTGACTGGTTGCATCGTAGCTTGGTTCGGCAACTTGAACGCCCTGGAGAGGAAAAGACTACAAAAAGTAGTAAAACATTGCCCAGTCCATCATCGGCTCTGACCTTCCTTCCATCGAGGGGATTTATCACAGTCGCTGCCTCAAAAAGGCTGGCAGCATCATCAAGGACTCACACCACCCTGGCCACACACTCATCTCCCTGCTACCTTCGGGTAGAAGGTACAGGAGCCTGAAAACTGCAACAACCCGGTTTAGGAATAGCTACTTCCCCACAGCCATCAGGCTATTAAACCTGACTTGGAACTCTGAACATTAATATCCCTCCATCTGTTAATTGCACTTTATTAATTTATTAATTCATGGGTGTATTTATGTATAGAATTGTAGTCAATGCCTTCTATGTTCTGTTGTGCTATGCAAAGAAAGATTTTCATTGTCCTGTCAGGGACACATGACAATAAACTCTTTTGACTTTGACTTTGAGATAGTCTTCATCATAATCAAAGGGAGGTCGAAGGAGATCGAAGGTGGTCATCTTCATTCTCCACTATTTGGTGTCCAATTTTACCGAAGTTATTCGTAGCTAGCCGAAGCTGGTCTTCAACATAGTTGAAGGAGGTCTTCAACATGTCATTTTTTCAAACTCTTCTAAACTCGCCAATTCGGTCGCCCAAGAGGCTTAATAAGAACCTGAGGGGCAACTTTTTGCCAGCCATCCACACTAGGGGCAATTGGCATTGACCAATTAATCGGCCGTTCAGCATGTCTTTGGGATGAAGGCAGGAGGCAGATTACCTCAGGGTAAACCCACAGGTCCACACGGAGAACATGCAACCTTCATGTTCACACCTTCAAGGATCAGGACAGTGGCTGGCTAACTGTCACTAACTCACACTAGTTCTATTTTGCACACTCCCTCCACGCCTGCAAAACTGCATGTCTTTGAGACGTGGGAGGAAACCGGAACACCACAGGAAGAACGTGCAAGCCACACAAACAGACAGTGCCACAGGCCTGGCTCAAACCGGGGTGTCTGGCAGCGACTCGACCAGCTGTGGTACAACTATAAGCTGTGGGACACGTCCTGCATAGAGCAGATACCTCCACTCCCTCTGCACCATTGTGTCTGCAGACCACACCACCCTGCCATTGCTGGCTGGACACTCCTTCCTCCGTGACAGAGAAAAGGTTTGCCAAATGCTTTATCGTGCTTCTATTGACGCTTCTTAATATTTTGCTGAACTTTGTACTGACATCGTTCTTTGCAGATTTCCCTCTGAACTTTTTTTAACCAAAGGACAAGATCTGTTGCATATTAAGTGTTGGCCCCTTGTTTAGACATGTATAGTGGCTTCTGTAATGAAAAAAAGTCCAGGGAGATGTTTATCATCCAGTGATACGTTTCCAAGACATAATAGCTTCCTTGTGGATTCAATTCCTGCTCCATTTCACTGACAACAAATGTGACTCTTTCTCAATATTTCACAAGTACAAGGTCCAACCTTTTGACCTCGTCACAGTGGTCGAAATCGTCCCTGCACAAGGTATCACCCACAGCGCAGTCGCAGGCAATGCTTTCAAAGAGAAGGGAGGATTCACTCAATGTTTCCGATAAAGGAACATTGTTGTTCTAGGAAGATAGACACAAAATGTCGGAGTAACTCAGTGGGACAGGCTGTATCTCCGGACGGAAGGAGTGGGTGATGTTTTGGTTCGAGACGTCACCTATTCCTTCTTTCCAGCGACGCTGCCCGTCCCGCTGAGTTACACCAGCATTTTGTGTCTATCTTTGGTCTAGGAGGGACAGTCTCTGCCTCTTGTAGCCATGGTGTCAATTATGATTGCTTATTTTCTATGTTTGACAGTGTGTGTGTAGGAAGGAACTACAGATGCTGATTTAAACTGAACACAGACACAAATGTTGGAGTAACTCCAGCATCTCTGGAGATTCCTTTCCTTCTCTTTCTTCTCTTTTCCATCTCTCCAGAGATGCTGCCTGTATATTATCTACCTCACTGCTGACCCTCGGACTATCCTTGATCAGACTTTGCTGGCTTTACCTTGAGCTAATCACCCTGTCCCACTGTACGAGATCATTCCAAGAGCTCTCCTGAGTTTTAAAAAATCATACGTGGTAAGCACGGAGAATGAACATAGCGGGTACGTCGGAGCTCGGGGACGTCTCTTAGCGGCTTGTAACGTTAACGGCAGGTACTCGGGAAGACTCGCTAATGGCAGGTAAGCACGGGAAGACTCGTGAAGATTTTTCAACATGTTCACATTTTTCAACATGTTGAAAAATGTCCACGAGAGCCCCGAGTACCGATGAGCGGCCATTATCTTAAATCTCCGAGTTCGAATCAGGGCAAACTCGGGAGAACTCTTGGAATGAACTCGTACTGTGGGACAGGGGTTTAAATGTTATTCCCTAACCATACACTGTAAATGACTCGATTGTAATCATGTATTGTCTTTCTGCTGACTGGCTGGCATGCGGCAAAAGATTTGCACTGTACCTCGGTACACGTGACAATAAACTAAACTGATCCGAGCTACTCCAGCATTTTGTGTCTATTGTTGGTAAATAGGCCTGCTTCTTGCTCGGCCACCAGCTCAGTTTCGAGAGTGACTTGCATGAGTTGGAGCAAAATGCACAATACCTCAGAGGCTGGAGATTCTCAAGGAGACAAACATTGTTGCAATACTCCACAGGTCATTGTTTTCCATTGAAATTGTCATGAGCCTATTGAAGGGACATCTGCAAGGGTAGGGTCTCACTGACTCCGACTATTGCTGAAAATGATTAATTTTGAGACGCAGCATGAAAACAGGCCTCTGCAGCCCTCCAAGCCCGTGCTGACCATCGAACACCCGTTCACACTATTTCTATTTTGCACACTTTTGTGTATAAATTCATAAGAGGAATAGATCAGGTAGATGCACAGAGTCTCTTGCCCAGAGTAGGGGACTCGAGGACCCGAGGACATAGGTTCAAGGTGAAGCGGAAATTATTTAATAGGAATCTGAGGGGTAACTTTTTCACACAAAGGGTGCCGGGTGTATGGAACGAGCTGCCAGATGAGGTAGTTAAGGCTGGCACTATTCCAACATTTAAGAAACAAGTTAAACAGGTACATGGATAGGACAGGAGCAAGAGCAAGATGGTGGGACTAGTGTAGCTGGGACATGTCGACTGGTGTGGGCAAGTTGGGCTGAAGGGCCTGTTTCCACACTGTATCACTCTATGACTCTGACTTGGTCATCCACTCCCTCCACGCTAGGGGCAATTTGCCGAAAGCCAATTAATCTACAAACCTGTAAGTCTTTGGGATGTGGGAGGAAACCGGAATACCGTAGGAGGAACATGCAAACCTCACAAACAGACAGTACCACAGGTCAGGCTCAAACCAGGGGTCTCTGGCATTGTGAGGTAGCGGCTCTACCAGCTGTGCCACAGTTCCACGATTTGCTTTGGGACGGACATGTGCAGAGAGCAGATACCTCGACTCCCTGGAACGGTTCCTGGCAATTTGCTGGAACGGTGGAGAGAAGAGCTTTCATTCCCAGGAGCCTCCCGGATAAAAAACAGAGAATCATGGAATGATGGACCCATTCAGCATTGAAACAGGCCCCTCAGCTCACTGAGTCCGAACCAACCATCAAACGGCATATACTAATAATATTTACTAACCCTACAAATAAGGGGCGGCACAGTGACGCAGTGATGCAGCACTTACAGTGCGAGAGAACCAGGTTCGATCTTGGCTACGGGAGCTTGTTTGTACGACGTTTGTACGTTCTCCCTGTAACCTGCGTGGGTTTTCTCCGAGAACATCGGTTTCCTCCCATGCTCCAAAGACGCACAGGTTTGTAGGTTAATTGGTTTGGTATAAATGTAAAAAATACCCCCAATGTAGGGTGGTGTTAATGTGTGGGGATCGCTGGGTCGGTGTGGACTCGGTGGGCTGAAGGGCCTGTTTCCACACTGTAATTCTAAACTGAACTAAAATTGTCCTCTCATAATCCATCGAGGATCACTGTGTACGATTCAGAAGGATGTGTGCCTCACGTAAGTTTTGCCTGCGACTTTGAGGGATCTCAGCTACTAACTAAACATTGCAGAAGAACTGGTGTCACCCATTGCCACATTCACGCGTGCTATCAGTTTCTGGCTGCCACGAGCCCACACCAAACACATGTATTTTGCAATTCATTATTAAATTTGGACGCAAATTGGCACCAATTGGAGTGAGAAACCAACACAAACAAACCTGAATTCACAGCCATAAAGTCTGAAACCTGATACGTATTACTGTGTTGGATTACAATCTGGAGTGTGGTAAGCAGAAAGCTTTTCTTTTTAGTGTGAGATTCATTATGCTCAGTGATTCTTGTTTATTTGTAACATTTTACTGACCGCAGGCTGGAAGTTTGGACCCCATTGTTAATATCTAACCATTTTCATGCCTAAAGTTAGAGTGACCATATCACGATGTTTTATAGAGCGAAAAAAAACCCGGCAAAACCAAGCTATTAACAAACCTAGATATTTTCTTGAATAACAGCAATTTTCGCACTTCATTTTTACACTCTGAAAGGGATGCAAAGGACATTATATAAATAAAGGTGTGGGAAGGAACTGCAGCTTCTGGTTTATAACGAAGATAGATACTGAAAGCTGGATTAACTCAGAGGGTCAGACAGCTTTCCTGGAGAAAAGGAATAGGTGACGTTTCGGTTCGAGACCCTTCTTCAGGTCCTTTATTTCTTGTCTTTCATTATGTTGCTTCATTTGTTTGATCAACCGCTTGTTGGCAATTGATATGCAGGAAGGGAAACAAAGAGGGAAGAGACAGAGACTTTAAGACTTTCCCTTCCATCACAGTGAGGACGTGTTTGGTGAACTCACTGTGGTGGATGTCAAATTTGTGTTTATTGTGTGTTTCTGTCATTTAAAAAAAATTATATGTATGACTGCAGGGAAACAAAATTTTGTTCAGACCGAAAGGTCTGAATGACAAATAAATTCAATTCAATTCAATTCAATTCAGATGCTGGTTTAAACTGAAGATAGACACAAAAATGCTGGAGTAACTCATATACCCATATAACCATATAACAATTACAGCACGGAAACAGGCCATCTCGGCTCTTCTAGTCCATGCTGAACACTTACTCTCACCTAGTCCCATCTACCTGCGCTCAGACCATAACCCCCCAATCCTATCCCGTCCATATACCTATTCAATTTATTTTTAATTGATTAAATCAAACCCGCTTCCACCACTTCCACTGGAAGCTCATTCCACACGGCCACCACTCTCTGAGTAAAGAAGTTCCCCCTCATGTTACCCCTAAACTTTTGTCCCTTAATTTTCAAATCAACTCAGCAGCACAGAGAGAAGGAACGGGTGACGTTTCGGGTCAAGACCCTTGAATTGATGCTTCTAACGCCCTCGAAGAATCCATGCCTGACGTGGGCAGGTGGTCCCAATTCGGTAGCAGTTCATTCTAACCATAAGTGGCAGTGGGGCAAAGAGAGTGTTCAGTTACATCCTTGATGTGGAAGCTAATCTCGGCTCGACTTGGCACTTGAAGCCACAAGAGGGCCATTATTTCACAGCAAAGAAAACCTCCCAGTGGTGCCCAGTTCTCTTTGCAAGTCTATACACAAATATCCGTAAGAAAAGACTACACAAACCTAAGCAACAATGTGGACTCCACAGACACAGTTGGAACCTTTTGAAAACAAGTCTTGTGTTGTAAAATGCCAAAAATAAAAAGTCTTTAAAAAATAATGAACCCAAGACCTTTCTGTTTGTCAGGAGCTTTTTAATTTTTTTTATTTTTACACAGGAGACCCTTTCGCTAGTCTGATCAGTTTTCTTTACATGAGACGTTAGTCGGTTTGGTTTCTTTTACTCTTTTACAAGAGATGTGGGTGTTTGACTGGAAAATTAAAAAAAAGTTGAACAAGAGAGCTCTTTCTTTTTCCATGGATGGATATATTTTTTTCTTTAAAGAGACAGAAAGAAGTAAAGTCCAGCAACACTGCAGGGAGCAAGCAACAAGCTTGTTGACAGGCGGAAGGGAACATGGAACATAGAATAGGAGGAAGCTCAGGAACAGGCCCTTCGGCCTACACTGAAAATGATGCCAAGTTTAGTTTAGTTTAGTTTAGTTTAATTTAATTTAGTTCAGTTTGGAGAAACAGTACAGAAACAGGCCATTCGGCCCTCCTAGTCCGCCCTGACCAGCGATCCCTGCACAAGTCGTCTTCATCTTGCGTATGGCGTGCACAGCCTAAAGTTGTCGGACAACTTGTTCTACTTGATCTGATTTGATTGTGCACGCCAGGTTGATTGCATTCGTCGAACAGGGCGGACCTCGTGTAGGTTGCAATCTTCCACCCCCCTGCACTATGACATTATCCTATACACACTAGGGACAATTTATAATTTTACCAAGCCAATTAACCTGAAAACCTGTACGTCTTTGGAGCGCGGGAGGAAACCGAAGATCTCGGAGAAAACCCACGCAGGTCACGGGGAGAACGTACAAACTCAACAGACAAGCACCCATAGTCGGGATCGAACCTGGGTCTTTGGGGCTGCAAGGCAGTAGTGCTACCGCTATGCCTCCGTGCTGCCCAAGTTAAACTAATCTTCTCCGACTGCATGCGATCCATATTCCTCCAGCATGATATGACGTTAAATTAATATTAACCATTCCACCACCAATGTTAAGGTACTGCGGGTCAGTTTACACATAGTTTGTCAAGTTTCAGTCAGGATATCTGGCAGATATTTGCAGATTCTAGAAAGGTCCAGGATTTTGGTTTCGTCATCTGCAAAATAGTAGCATAGCTAGTTGAGCTTCAGTATCACTGCACCAGAGAACTGGAGTCAGTCCTAAACTAGATTTCTGTCTGTGTGGAGTTTGCATGTTCTCTCTGTTTGCATGTTCTCTCCTTTCTCAGGGGGCTCTGGTTTCCTCCAACATCTTAACATGTGGGCTGGCAGGATGATGGGCCACAGTAAATTGCCCCTCATGTTTTGATGTGTAGTAGAATCTGGGGAGAAGAGACTGTGAGGAGAATAGAAAACAACACAATGAGGGGCTTTGTAGGAAGGAACTGCAGAAAGGCACAAAAAGCTGGGGTAACTCAGCGGGACAGGCAGCATCTCCGGAGAGAAGGAATGGGTGACGTTTCGGGTCGAGACCCTTCTTCAGACTGGTTAGGGATAAGTGAAACGAGAGATATAGAGAGATAAGGAACAATGAATGAAGATATGCAAAAAAATAACAATTGTTAGCTACTTGTTGGGTGAAAACAATAGGTTAGTGTGACTTGCGTGGGGGAGGGATAGAGAGAGAGGGAATGCCGGGGACTGCTGTGAATGGATGGTTCATAGTCAGCATAGGGCCTGTTTCCATGCTGTATTTCTCCATTCTCTATGATTAATACTGTCAGCTTACGATCGACGAAGCGAATGGCCTGCTATTTTGTCAAAGGAAATTTAAAAATAAAATCAACCTGCCAGACCTCTGGTGTAGGCAAGTATTAAACAAATAAATATGGTTAAATTCAGTAGCAGCCTGCCCCTGCATGAACAACAACATTTTAAGTAAGTAAGTAAGTTTATTGGTAAGTTTATTCACATACACGGAATTTGCCTTGGTGCTCCATCCACAAGTAACAACATGACATACAGTGGCCAGCAATTTAGCTTGGGTTATGAATATAGGTTACTGAAGGTCCCATGAAACGCAAGGTAACAGTTGCCAGGAGAGGGCTCCCATTATTCTTCAACCTAGTTGCTTGGGGTTGAGAAGCAGTTGGAGGCATTTCCCACTACGGACGCCATGCTCACCACCCATCCAGCCTCGCCACATGAAGTGTGCCTGCTTTTACTATCTCCCCTGTTTAATCTGAAACGTTCACCCCAGTTCTCTCCCCCACAGATGCTGCACGCCCTGCAGATCTTTGGCTGTTGAGTAGAGCAACTACTCGCGGATAAAAACTGTTTTTATGTCTGGCGGTGGCAGCTTTGACAGTCCGGAGTCGCCTTCCAGAAGGAAGTGATTCAAAGAGATTGTGGCCAGGGTGAGAGGAGTCAGAGATGATCTTGCCCGCTCGCTTCCTGGCCCTTGCAGTGTACAGTTCATCAATGGAGGGAAGGTTGTAGCCAATAACCTTCTCTGCTGATCAGATGATTCGCTGCAGGATGATTCGCTGCAATGCACTGTTCTGCTTAATGTATTTATTGCTCAGATGCTTGGTATTTCCAATTATGCACTATTATATTTTTGCAGGCATTGCAAGACATAATATCTGCTCAATACTCTCTCTGACTCTGGAAAACTAGTTTTACATGAATGTAACAGATTCCCAGGAATTGTTATTTGTATATTCTACAGTCTTTTAAAAGAATGTATATAATATTTCAGCTGCCACTTTATTTTTTTTTATATTCACCAAACTGTATTACCATTATATCCACCAAACTATTTACATAAAGTTAGTCTGAAAAAGGGTCTCGACCCGAAACATCACTCATTCCTTCTCTCCAGAGATGCTGCCTGTCCCGCAGAGTTACTCCAGCATTTTGTGTCTTTCTTCTAACTAAAATTAGTATTCTATATTTTCTGGTTTGCTGTCAATGAGAATCCTTCTTCAGAATGAAGAAGTTGATCAGTCTGTAGATGGGTCCCGACCCAAAAAGTCAATTTTCAAATTTTCCACATAAATCAAAACAATCTGACCAAGGCTCCGACCCAAAATGTCACCGATCTATGTTCTGCCTCATCCGCTGAGTTTCTCCAGGACTTGGTGGCGTTTTTATGGCAACCTTCTTTCAATTGAACATGCTTCATTTGTCGCCTTCCTAGTTCTAATGAAGAGTTTTTGACCAGACACACATACATTGTTTCTCATAACACAGATGTCTCCTGGCATGCTGAGTTCTTCCAGCGTTTTCTATTTATATTTTATGTTCATGCTCTCCACATTAGGACCACCACACCCCCAACAAAGCATGAAGAATTCAGCTGTTTTTTTTACTTTTATATCCCTGCAAGTTCCCTTTTTAAAAATAAGCACACCATGGTTTGTTTTCAGAAATGGCAGTCATTAAACATTATCAAAGAAACATAATGCCGCACATAAAATCTACACTTGTAACAAGTTGTGGTATTGAAAAGTCCCTTGGTCATAGATAGAAAAACTGTAGATGGTCCCATTGAAGGAAGCTGCTCTGAATAGTTGGAGCGATTAATGAGAGGCTTATATTTTAGAGTTCTACAAATACTAGGCCAGTTTCTCTTGGCCCACTGCCCACTTGTGCTAGCTGGACAGGCGGATAAACCCAAACTTCCCAAAGGCCAGATGTTACTGGTGGGAAATGTTGAGTTCTTGCTCAGAAGACCAGCACGGGCACCAGATCAAGATGTCCGAGGAATCAAGGTGCCAGCTACCCAACGCTACCCACAGCTTCTCTTGGTGTCACTCGCCTCCATTCCCCCAGTTATCCAAATGTTTTGCAGCAGCAGTGTGGTGTCTGTATTAGACCATAGGATTAGGAACATGGCATGTCCTGAAACTACACAGGCGGCATGGTGGCGCAGCGGTAGACTTGCTGCCTCACAACGCCAGAGACCCGGGTTCGATCCCGACTACGGGTGCTGTCCATATGGAGTTTGTAGGTGAATTGGCTTCGCTAAAATTGAAAGTTGTCCTTATTGTGTGTAGAGTGTGCGGGGATCGCTGGTCGGCGCAGACTCAGTGGGCTGAAGGGCCTGTTTCCATGCTATATCTCTAAATCAAACTAAACTACAAATGATTGCTTGAAAGTGCAGGTAGAAATTGTTACAGTTATGATGCCTCAAATGCTTTGGAAGGAGCACCAAAGCACCCACATTGTACAATGGTATTGTTCTGCATGTTCTTATACACTGTACTGCTTCCTGCATTTCTATTTCCCATAAGCAAAGGTACAGAGGAGGAGTTTTGGACAAGGAGTGGTTAGACCCTGCAACAGGCTGCATTATGAGATGATTGTGGTTGGTATTTGCCCAACATTTAGAAAGTAGGTAGACAAACACTTGTATTGCTAATGCGTAGAAGCCAACAGGGTTGATGCAGGTAAATAAGTAAATCTGTAAGAATAAGGGGTAGGCCATTTAGGACTGAGTTGAGGAAAAACCTTTTCACCCAAAGAGTTGTGAATCTATGGAATTATCTGCCACAGAAGACAGTGGAGGCCAATTTACGGGATGATTTCAAGAGAGAGTTAAGGGCCTGTCCCACTTTCACAACCTAATTCGCGACCTCGGACGACCTTAAACGACCTAAAAAATCAAGGTCACGGTAACCTACGTCCTCCTACGACCTTCCAGGACTATGTCTACGGCCTCCTACGACTATGGTGAAGACCTCCCACGACTATGAAGTCCTCCTTCGACTATGTTGAAGACTGACTTTGACCATGTACGTTTTACTGCTGTTTGCAGTAGCCCTTTTCCTTCAGCAGCCTTTTAAGAAAGGCAGAAGGGGAAGAGCAAGGGTGAAGAGGAAGCACAAGAAGAGGTCTCAATGGGTGAATGGAGATGATGTGATGGACTGTCCCAGTTCACCAGATGACTGGAAGAGAGTGGCGCTGGGCTTTGACAAAAGATGGAATTTTAAGCACACATGTGGGGCAGTGGATGGCAAGCATGCCATTCTTGGCCCTGTACCCCTCATTTTCCTTTTCGTACAGGATGGCATTCTGCTGGAACCATTCCTCAAGGTCCCCCTCCTGCTGCTTGGTGAAGGTGTACGGTATAACCTTCCTCGAGCCCTCCCTCATCACCAATGGGGCATCTGCCTCTGATGCTGTGTCAGGCACAGGAGAAAGGGCTGCTTTGCTGCCTTCAAATGAGGCAGTGAAGGATGGGGTGGTGGTGGGGACATATACTACCACCATGGTCTCCCCCTCCAGGGGTCTCCCATGCAGGGCTACCTCCTCCTGCTCTATCACCTCCTGTGGCATCACCTCCTGCCACTCCTCCTCCTGCATGCCCGTTTTTTTAGGGTTGTGCCTTCCACCTGTGCTGCTGCCTTTTTGGTGCCATCTCTAAAACACAAATCTCCTCTCCAAAAAACTCTCCAGCTATGAATGAACATGCCTTGGAGTGAAAGAGGTGACGCTCTGCTGTTTAAATAACCTTTTTTTTCTACTGAGCCTTTTTTCACCCTGGAGCTATTACCTTTGACTGCCTCCGACCACCTACGACTACCTATGACTACCTACAACTACCTACGACTAGCATCACGACCTACCTACAACCTACCTACGATTTTTTCCATGCCAACCTTTTTTTTACTCGTGGACATTTTTTATCAGGCTAGAACAAGCGCCGCAACCTACTTGATGCCACGAGTACTTATGACTAGCATCACGGCCTGCTATGGCCTACCTACTACCTCCTACGACCTGGTGGCAACCATGCTGCGAGTATGAATCAAGGGCAAACTTGGCTGAGGTCGTGAAAGTGGGACAGGGGCTTTAGATAGAGCTCTTCGGGCTAATGGAATCAAGGGATATGGGGAGAAAGCAGGAATTGGGTACTGATTTTGGATGATCAGCCGTGACCATAATGAATGGCGGTGTTGGCTCGAAGGGCCAAATGGCCTACTCCTGCACCTATTTTCTATGTTCTATGTTTCTAAATGGGATCATGGAATTATTATTGAAGGTGCAATGGTCAAAAAGGGAATCATGGGTCAAAAGGCCTCTTTCTGCGCTGAGCGGACACTGAGATTCAAAGCCGATGGAGTTTGATAAACTAAAATAATGTGTTGTGTACCAATCCAAACTGAAGGTCTTGCTTGTTTGAAGAGCGGAAGAGGCTGCACCTAGTTGAACGAGTTGCCAGATAATGGCTTCGTGATCTGACAGCAGGGGGGGGTAAAAGGAAGTGAACCTTTGTGTAGCTTAAAGCTTTTCCGTGTTCAACAAGAATCTGACAGAGAAAGATTGGCCTTCTGTGACATCTAGCTCTTAGACTTTCTATCGACAATAACAATGTATGTCTTACCAAGGTGGTCCACAACTGTGGCATATAAGTATACCACACACACAGACAAACACTGACACACACACCGTATACACACACACACAAGCACACCCCACACACACACCCATGCAAACACACCCCATGCACACACACGCATACACACAGACACCCACCCACTAACACCTTCCCGCCCCACACATGCAAACAAACACACCAATGCACACACCCCACCCACGCACACACATCCTACATGCTCACACACACCCCATGCGCACACACCCAAAAGGAAACACATACCCCACGCATACACACACACTCACCCACTAACACCTCCCCTCCCCCCCCCACACACACACACACACACAAACACACACACAAACACACACACACAAACACACACACACACACAACGCACGCACACACGCACGCGCGCACACACACACACACACACATACACACACACACACACACACACACACACACACACACACACACACAAACACACACACAAACACACACACACACACACACACAAACACACACACAAACACACACACACACACACACAACGCACGCACACACGCACGCGCGCACACACACACACACACACACACACACATACACACACACACACACACACACACATATATATATATATATTTCTGGACTGGTGCATATTATTTTATTCTCACGGAAGCAGGTGGCAGAAGAGGGGAGAAGTGAAATGATTAAAATATTTTTAACTTGCTCTAGTTTTGCAATATTCTCCTGGCAGAAATGGGCAGCATCACCGGTGAGTCCGGAAAAGACCACACGATAATGACAGCCACTCCATAATCTGCTTGTTTAGTTCTGTTTAATTTATAGATACAGCACGGAAACAGGCCCTTCAGCCCATCAAGCCCACGCTGGCCTGCAATCACCCTGTACCCCTAGCACTATCGTACATGAGGGATAATTTTTACAATTTTTACCGAAGCCAATTGAACTACAAACCTGTGGGTCTTTGAAGTGTGGGAGGAAACCGTAACACCCCACATGGTCACGGGGAGAACGTACAAGCTCCATACAGACAGCACCCATTGTCAGGATCGAACCCTGGTCTCTGGCGCTGTAAGGCGGAAACTCTACTGCTGCGCCACCGTGACACTCTTACGTTTTCGTTTGTGGATTCAGTGTCCCCCACAATGGTTTAATTCATTTTTTTTTTGTAGCTACTCACCGACCACCCTCTGTTTAAGTTCCCATTTGTCAAAGTCCACGCAGTGAAAAGCAAACATTAGCAAAGAAATATCAGAGCATTCTGAAATATTTCTGCTTAGAAATGGTTTTTTTTCATAAATCAGGCTGTATCATATTAATGCTGGTTTATTTAAATTTGTACTTGAGCCTCACGGTTGAATTCACATTCTTGCCACCTAAGATGTTCAAGTGGTTTCACTAAAATGAAAACCGCAAGTTAAAATATGGACACGATATTCTTGAGAAGGCAAACACACAATGTCAAGAGTGTTTTATTGTCATATGTCCCAGATAGAACAATGACATTATTACTTAAAGCAGCACAACAGAATATGTAAACATAGTACACTGTAAACAGTATGATAAATGAGAGAAAAGTTCAGCATGTGTATACATACACAAACTCACAAATACACATATATATAGATCATGTGTGTATATATATATATATATATATATATATATATATATATATACACACACACACATATATATATATACACACACACATGCACACATGCACACACACACACATATATATATACACACACACATGCACACACACACACACACATATATATATATACACACACACATGCACACATGCACACACACACATATATATACACACACACATGCACACACACACACACACACACATATATATATATACACACACACACACGCATATATATATACACACACACACACATGCACACATGCACACACACACACATATATATATATATATACACATACATATATATGCACAGATGATACTTTCATATACTTACACATATATATATATACATGCACACATACGTACAGACAAAAAACAATAATAGTGCAATAATAACAAAAATAGTTTATGTAGTTTGTTGCATATTTGAGGTTTTACTGTTTAATAGCTGTAGGGAAGAAGCTGTTCATAAATCTGGTTGTTACAGTTTTCAGGCTCCTGTATCTTTTTCCCGATGGCAAGGGTGAAGTGAGTGTGTGGCCAGGGTGGTGTGGTCATCAAATCGGGTCACCTGCTATTTAAACTGGGAAATTAAAGATGCTAATATCCATACACAGTATACAACTGAGATTTTACAGGATAGAGCGTGGATAAAGAAATAGGGAAAAGATTATTTCAAATCAACTGGGGCAAGTTGGGTTCATGTTGCAAGTCTCTCCATAGTTTAGCCGGCTACATACTCCAGTGTGTTACAAATATTCCACTTACCAAGCCCTGTCCTTTCTTCTTTTAAGGAGGCTCCTTGAAATCTACGTCTTGTGCTATGCTTGTGATATTTGTTTCTGTCTGATGCCTCAGTGAAGTCAAGTAGCTCTTCTTCGATGCTATACTGTAGAATTGCGCTTGTAGATGGGCCAGAATTGCAGGGCATGGTTTAGTTTCGTTCAGGTTGGTTTAGTTCATTGTTACATGTCCCGAGGTACAGTGAAAAGCTTTTTTGTTGCGCGCTAACCAGTCAGCAGAAAGACTATACATGATTACAATTGAGCCATCCATTGTGATACAGGATAAAGTGAATAATGTATAGTTGAAGATAAAGTCCAGTTAAAGATAGTCCGAGGGTCTGTAATGGGGCATCTGAAGGTCTCCAATGAGGGCTAGTAAACTCTAGATATGTGAACCAAGTCTCCTTGGAAATGTATGCTCAATTAACTAAACAGATAAGGAATTATATATGGCACAATGGCGTAGCGATAGAGTTGCTGCCTTGCAGTCCCGGAGCTCAGGTTCCATCCTGACATCGGGTGCTGTAGGTTCTACCTGTGATCGCGTGGATTTTCGCCGCGTGCTCCGGTTTCCTCACACACTCCAAAGGCTTGCAGGTTTGTAAGTTAATTGGCTTTTATACATTTTTAATTGTCCTGAATGTATACGACAATGCTGGTGTACGGGGTGTTTCCTGGTCGGCATGGACTGGGTGGGCCGATGGGTCTGGTTCCACGCTGCAGTCTAGAGTCTACAAATGGGGAGTAGGCTCGTTGGTGTTACCTGGTGCGGCCTACGTGTGACTCCTGACGACTCATACCCACTCGGATAATTCACGCTTATCTTTTAAAATGGAACGGCAAAATAGTGCATCAATAGGCATACGGACTATAGCTGCCCCAGAAGCAACTGGCAATGGGCACTCGGTGGTGGGAGTATGGAGCACGCTGCCAGAGGAAGCAGTTGAGGCTGGGTCTATCCCAACATTTAAGAAACAGTTAGGCAGGTGCATGGAGAGGACAGATTTGGAGGGATATGGAGGTAGGCGGGACTGGTGTAGCTGGGACATGTTGGCCGGTGTGGGCAGGTTGGGCCGAAGGGCCTGTTTCCACACTGTATCACTCTGTGACTCTAACAGATGCCAGCTTTGCAAAGTATAAAAAACAATCACGGCTTGTACGATTGCAGGTGGGTTGGTTGTCAGTGAGTTCAGTGTCCTGAATAAGACGAGATATGGGGATGGCTTCACACACTGTTTGTGGCCTGCACTGATGATATAACAATGTTTGCAGCTCTGCATAGCGACCTCTGACCATTAGATCTTCAATAAGACCATATGGACTAGAAGGTTTTGGTGAGTTGGCCATCTGACCACTGTTCCTCGCCCACCACTCTATGACTATTTATTAAAGCTTTTGTCTCCACTTCTAATGTGTTCATTGCTACTGCTGTTTCCGCCACCATTGTTGCTCCTGCATTTAATAAAACAACTTTATATTTTATATTTATATTTCTTTTGGACACGTGCTCAGAGTCAACTTTAAGTATTCTTAAACAAAGAACTGTTCACTCATTCAAGTTCAGTTTTAGTGCTTTTTTTGAACAGGTTTCCATCAAATTCCTAGTGGGCTGTTTCAAATAAGTGTTAGTCCATAAATTTAAACATGTTAAAGATCATTTTAAAATGGCAAAGATAATAATTTGATGGAAGCGCTTGGGAATAGAATCTCAACTGTTACGTGGTTAAAGCAGAGTTCAGGCAAGGACATAAATGGCATTTTCAATGAAAGTGGCCACAAATTAGAGTTTCTCCAGCATTTTTGTCTACCTTCGATTTTCCAGCATCTGCAGTTCCTTCTTAAATATATTTTATAGTTTAGTTCAGTTTAGTTTAGAGATACAGTGCAGAAACAAGCCCTTTGTCCCAGCGAGACCGCGTTGACCAACCATCCTCGTACACTAACCCTATCCTACACACACTACGGACAGTTTACAATTTTTACCGAAGCCAATTAACCTACAAACCTGTACGTCTTTCGAGTGTGGGAGGAAACCAGAGCATCCGGGGCGGAAACCCACACCATCACGGGAAGAAGATACAAACTCCGTACAGAAAACACCCATAGTCAGGATTCAAACCGGGTCTCTGGCTCCGTAAGGCAGCATCTCTACCGATGAACCACCGTGCCAACCCATATATTAAGTTTGCACAAACATAAGGCAACTGGAGCAGATTTAGCAGCCATTCTTGAGGCACGTTCATATGGGAGGCATTGATAGGGTAGACAGGCAGAAGCTTTCTCCTGAGGTGAAAATATCAAAGACGAGAGAACATAGCATTAAAGTGAGAGGTACAAAGTTTAAAGGAGATGTGCAGGGCAAATTATATCACACAGAGAATGGTGGGCGTCTAGAACATGTCAGGGGTGGTGGTGGAGGCATGTCTGGAAGGGACCTTTAAGAAGCTTTCTGATATACATGATATGCAAGGAATGGAGGAATATGGATTCTATGCAGGCAGAGGAGATTAGTTTAACTTGGCATCAAGTTTGGCACAGACAATGTGGATCGAAGAGCCTGTTCCTGTGCTGTATTACCCTATGTTCTTTGTTCCAAATGTGTATGCCATTTGCGAACACCAGCTTCATCAGTAAGTGTGTAGAGGACTGCACGCCAAGGCTGCTGATCCGAGTGTTCCCCGAGCCAAAACCACGGATGAACTGTGAAAGTCACTCAGTACTGATGTGCGCATCTGAGGCATTGAGGTCAGGTGCTGGCCTTGGTGACCTTTGCAGGAATGCCAAGAGACATTTCCAGGCCAAGCTAGAGTCACCGACTAACCACACACACACTGGCGAATGTGGCCATGCTTGAATCCTATTCCGAGTTACCAAGCAGAGTTGGGCAGAATCATTGGCACTGAGCTCAGTACATTCTCTGCTCATTTTGAACAGGAAGCCAGAGGAATGAGGACACAGTGTCGTGATGTGTCAAGACAGCAACCTTGCTCTCAATGTCCGCAATAGTGGTCGTCGACTTCAGAGAGTGGGGTGCTCAGACTCTATCAATGGTACTGAAGTGGAGATGATCGAGAGCTTCGAGTTCCTAAGTGTAAATATCATCAATAAATTGTCCTAGTTCAGCCAAATTGATGCTACGGCCAAAAAAGCACATAGGTGGCACAGCAGTTGAGTTGCTGCCTTACTGCGCCAGAGACCTGGGTTCGATCCTGACTACGGGTGCTGTATGTACGGCGTTTGTTAATTACGCCCTGTGACCGTGTGGGATTTCCTCACACATTCCAAAAACATAGATTTGTAGGCTAATTGGCTTTGCGGTAAAATTGTAAATTGTCCCTAGTGTGTAGGATAGTGTAAGTGTGCGGGGATCGCTGGTTGGCACGGACTGGATGGGCAGAAGAGCCTGTTTCCACGCTGTGATGAAACTCTCTATCTCCCTTCAATATTCAGTCTGAAGAAAGGTCCCGACCCGAAACGTCACCCATTCTTTTTTCTCCAGGGATGCTGCCTGACCCGGTGAGTTACTCCAGCACTTTGTGTCTATCTGCACTGCCATTGCGCTTTCTATCCATCTTAGGCAGGGTAACGCATTGTCAACCAATGCTCTCTGATAACCTTTACTTTCCTCTTTGCAAGCACATGTTACTGAACACATTTTACATGAGCAAGCTAGGTGAAAGTCCATTAACTGTTAAAATAAGCCTAGACCTCAGCCATGTGGGTAGAGTGTTGGCGGGCTGTGGGTTGGGAACTGCTGGGTTGGCAGCTCCACTGACACCAGACGGACGGAGGACTGAAGAACTAAACACTAACGTGCTCCAATTCCTTCCAGTACAAGTGCCTCCTCTCACTTTCTCTCTCCCTGTGTGGTCATGCCTTTGGGCGGCAGTTCATAGAAACATAGAAACATAGAAATTAGGTGCAGGAGTCGGCCATTCGGCCCTTTGAGCCTGCACCACCATTCAATATGATCATGACTGATCATCCAACTCAGTATCCCATACCTGCCTTCTCTCCATACCCTCTGATCCCCTTAGCCACAAGGGCCAGATCTAAGGGGATCAGAGGGTATCAGTTCATGAGATGTAGGATGGCAACTCTGTTTTGCTTAAACCACTCACTAATGTTCCAATGAAGTTGGACTTCCTGGTGTACTGATACAGCTCATCTTCTGCTAACATATGACCCGGCTGGAATAACACAGCGGGTCAGGCAGCATCCCCGGAGAACATGGACAGGTGATGATCCAGGTAGGGACCCTTCTCCATGAATATTGCCTGACCCGCTGAGTTTTCCAGCATTTTGAGTCTTTCCCTGGTAAACCAGTATCTCCAATTAACTTATTTCTACATTTTGTCCTGCTGAGACATGATTGACTCACTGACCACTGTGTGATCCATGATTAAGAAAGAACTGCAGAGGTAGGAACAATCATAGATAGACAAAATATTCTGGAGAAACTCAGCGGGTGAGGCAGCATCTGTGGAGAGAAGGAATAGGCGACGTTTTGGATAAAGACCCTTCTTCAGGCTGATGTCGGGGGGGGGTGAGAGGGGGCGGGGAGGGCGGTGGGAAAGGGAAAGGGAGGAGGCGGAGACAGTAGGACGTGGGAGAGCTGGGAAGGGGGAGGGGAAGGGGGGAGAACGCAAGGGCTATCTAAAATTGGAGAAGTCAATGTTCATACTGCTGGGATGCGAACTACCCAAGCAAAATATGAGGTGCTGCTCCTCCAATTTGCGCTGGGCCTCACTCTGGCAACGGAGGAGGTCCAGGACAGAAAGGTCAGATTGGGAATGGGAGGGGGAGTAGAATCCTGATGCTTGGATTCAAAGTTTAGATTCATATTCAGGGTAGCTCATCATCATATACATTAGGGTGCAAAGTTCCTTGCTTCCTTCAATCTCATGGAGTAAACAGTGTGAGTGGTGAGCAAAAGGAGAAATGTTGGCACTCCCTAGCGCCACTGTATTTCAGCAGCGGAGAGAAGGAGCGCCGCTCGGCGAGGCCGTGGACCTGCGTTGTGTGTAGCCATGATCCACTGGATACGGGAGCAACTGCGGTTTGACCCGTCACGTCAGAGTCCCACAAGGACAATGTTTCCAATCCGTTCCCTGAGTACAGTCCCTTTGTTCAGCAGATGTTTCCAGACAATCTGATAATATCCAATGGAATATGGAATTTTATCCCAAAAAATGTTTTTGAATCACTATCCTACACACTAGAGACAATTTACCATTTCACCACAAAGCCAATTAGCCTACAAATCTATGTTTTTGGTATGTGTGAGGAAATCCCATGCGGTCACAGGCCCTTCAGCCCATCCCAAATGCTCCTTCTCCACTTGAATAGTCACTGGCTGTAGGTTCCCATGAATCAGCCAGAATGTTGCATTTATTCTGTGGGTGTTGGAACACATCCTTGAAGCTTTTCTTCTGTCCACCTGGCAATCTCTTCCGGTGACACGGTTTGGAACAGAGCATCTGTTTTGGGAGTCCGCTGTTTATGGTTATGGTGGGCAGCGTGCCAGGCAAGATCAGCTTGTCACCGCTGTAACTCAGCGGGTCAGGCAACATCTCTGGAGATAAAGGATGGGTGACGTTTCAGATGACGTTTCTGACTCCTTCGGCGTTTCTGATAAAGGGTTCTGACCCAAATCATCACCCATCCGTTTTCTCCAGATGTGCTGCATGATCAGCTGAGTTACCCCAGCACTTTGTGTCTATCTTTGGGGAAAACCAGCACCTGCAGTTCCCTTCTACACATTCCACTTGAATATGTCTTCTAGGCAATCCATGCATTCTCTCTCTCTCTCTCTGGTTTCAGAGGAACTTGATATATATCCTGTTTACATGTGATAGTGGGGAAAATATAATATCATGGAATACTTCTTTGAATATCCTACTTTGGGTATCTATACACTGTAACGGGAGCAATTGTAATCATGTATTGTCTTTCTGCTGACTGGTTAGCATGCAATAAAAAAGCTTTTCACTGTACCTCGGTACACGTGACAATAAACTGAATTGAACTGATCCTGTATCTTTCTTTATGTGTCTTGTTCTGGGGGGGGGGTGGGAAAAGGGAGACGTGGTTGGTGGGGGGGGGGGGGGGGGCTGGAGAGACACTGAGTGAGAGCATTGAGTATCATTGTCTCATGACCATCCAATTCACCTCTTCACTGATATCTGCTGTGGAAGTCGCATGTGTTTTCAGAGATAGCTTTCCAGAACTGTTTAATCCTTCCAGGATGACTGGGAAAATCCCTATGAAGACGACAGAGGCAAATGGGTGGTTATCTAATTGTACCATTGTTTTTTATGTCTGATGGTTGTGTCATTCTCAAATTCCATCACTTTGCTAGTGATTGGGAATGGACTGATTTGGTGGTAATTCATTGCATTGGATTTGTCCTGCTCCAGTGAACAGGACGTCAAGGGCACTTTAGTTTAGTTTAGAGAGACAACACAGAAACTCTGTACAGACAGCACCCGCAGTCAGGATCGAACCCGGGTCTCTGGCACTGTAAGGCAGAAACTCCGTGGTGCTGCCCTTATCCACACATCCCCATGGTTTGGTGAAGACCAATATCGTAACTGAACTGGAAAAGCTTTTTTGGAGAAGCAGCTCTTTTTGGAATGCGGCTTCACTATAGTTTAGTTTACTTTAGTTGACAGCATGGAAAACAGGCCCTTCAGCCCACACTGACCATTACTTGCCCATTCATACTATTTCTATGTTATTCCACTTTCATTACATGTTAGCGGCAATTTCTAGAGGCCAATTAACCAACAGACCGCATGTCTTTGGGATGTGGGTCACTGCACTATGGTGCAGCTGGTAGAGTTGTTGCATCACTGCGCTAGAGACCCAGGTTCGATCCTGACCTTGGTTTCTGTCTGTGTGGAGTTTGCACATTCTCTCTGTTACCACATGGGTTTTCTCCAGGTGCTCTGGTTTCCTCCCACATCCCAAAGATGCGCGGGTTTCTAGGTTAATTGGCGTCTGTAAACTGCTCCTAGTGTGTAGGGAGTGGATGAGAAAGTGGGATAACATAGAACTAGTGTGAATGGTTGAAGGATGGCTGGTGGGGGCTCGGTGGATGGAAGGGCCTGTTGCCACGCTGCATCTGATTAGCAAACCAAAGCATCCGGAGGACATCCATGCGGTCACAGGGGGAACATGCAAACTTCACAAGGACAGCACCGGAGGTCAGGATTGAACCTGAGTCTCTGATGCTGTAAGGCAGTGGCTCTACCAGCTGCGCCACTGTGAGTGGTACATTCACTATAGGTGGGCTGCTGCCTGGTCCACAGCCTTTGGTGTGTCCAGCTCTCTCCACTACATTGTGAAATCAAGTGGAGTGAATCAAGTTGTCTGGGGACCGACTCTGTAATGGAGGAGATCTCAGGAAGGAACTGCGAAAGACCATCTATCCACCATTTCTGAAAGTGCTCACCTGCGCCAGGGAAACACGAGGGATCCAAGTGAGAGAAGACTCAAGCGTGGAACTTGCTTCTTTGTCAGGGATCCACAAAGAAGATCAAAGAGGTTCTGGTTGACCAGATGTTTTCCGGAACAGGCAGTCATTTGAATTTCATATTATGTGGGTTAAATCTGTGGCAGCTGCCAAACGTAATTAGGTTGTCAAATCCTCAACTATTTGGCAGATTTGAAGACCGTTTTATTCAGCATGAAATAAAGACATCTTGATGGAATCAAAATTCTTGAACATGCCTCCGCTTTACCCGCTGAATTAATGGGGCTGAACCTCTGCCGAGATTAGGATGGATATTCTGTCAGAGAGGCGTGTAACAGGACACATAGCAACCTGGAATAGAGTTCAGCTTTCCTCGCAGCTGAGTGCTGGTGGATTCCTCACGAACGTGCAGAATTCCCACCCGGAGTTCAGGTAAATGTTCACTTTGGGTTAAGATGGCACAAATAGACCAGGAATGGGAAAGGAGTGGATCAGCTGCCACAGTTGGGGTGGGAGATTGCAACCTTCACATGGTCCGCCGTGTTTCGACGAATGCAATCAAACCTGGCGTCCATAATCAAATGGAACAAGTTGTCCTACAACTTTAGGCTGTGCATGCCATACGCAAGAAGAAGAAGCTGCCACTGTGAAGACATGAAGAGCTTATTGTTTGATTGGATTATGTCAGTTTATATACTTGTAAATGGCACATTAATATAAAATCACGAGAGGAATAGATCGGGTAGACGCACATACTCTCTTGCCCAGAGTAAGGAAATCGAGGACCAGAGGACATAGCTTTAAGGTGAAGGAGAAAAGATTTAATAGGAATTTGAGCGGTAACTGTTTCACACTGAGGTGATTGGTGTATGGAACGGGCTGCCGGAGGAGGTAGATGAGGCAGGGACTATTGCAATGTTTAAGAAACAGGTGACAGAAATGTTTAAGAAATGAGACAGGTACATGGGTAGGACAGGTATAGAGGGATTATGGGCCACACGCAGGCAGGTGGAACTAGTGTAGTTGGGACATGTTGGCTTGTGTGGGCAAGTTCAGCCATAAGGGCCTATTGCCATACTGTATCACTCCATGACTCTGGGAGTTATGTCATTGTGTGTGTATATATGTGCCCATGCAAACGTGTGGCAACATGTGTGTATGTGTATGTACGTCTAATTCTCGCATGTGTCTACATTTGGTTGTGTGTGTGTGTGTGTTTGCATTTGTCTGCATAAGGCCATGTGTGTGTGTGTGCATGTGTGTGTGCGTATGTGTGTGTGTGCATGTGTGTGTGCGTGTGTGTGTGTGCGTGTGTGTGTGTGTGTGTGTGTGTGTGTGTGCGTGTGTGTGCGTGTGTGTGTGCGTGTGTGTGTGTGCATGTGTGTGTGCGTGTGTGCATGTGTGTGTGTGCGCGCTCATACATGTACAAATTTAGTTTAGTTTGGAGATATAGCATGGAACCAGGCCCTTCAGCCCTCTTTCTCATCCACTCCCTACACACTAGGGGCAATTTCCACAGGCCAATTAACCTACAAACCCACATGTCTTTGAAATGTGAGAGAAATCTGGAACAAATAGAGGAATCCCACGCAGTCCCAGGGGTACCATGCAAACTCCACACAGACAGCACCCAAGGTCAGGATTGAACCTGGGTCAGTCACCAGCTCTTCCCGCTGCACCACTGTGCTGCCATAAAAATCCGCACAAAAAACAGATAGTTGTGGTTGCCGAGGTTAATTATCCCAGTCCAGACACAATTATCTTTAAAAAAAACACCAAGTGCCAGGCAGCATCTCTGGAGAAGATGGTTTGATGATGTTTCGGGTCAGGTGCCTTCTTCAATTATCTTCCACTGATTCATCAGTGATCTTCCTTCCATTATTGGGCCAAATGTGTGTGTTGGTAATTGAAACATGTTCAATTTCGCTTATAGGTCCTCAGCAAACGAAAGAGCCCACAGCTGTACGCGACAAGACCTTGAACACGTTGAGGCATGGACTGTGAAATGGCAAGTAACATACATGCCATCAAGTCCCAGGCAAGACCATTTCCTTCGTGGGAGAGTCTAACCACCTATTCGTAACATTACGAATCTTCATGCTCCACGCCATCAACATCTAGGACATCACCACTGACCAGAATCTCAACTGGTCCAGACACATAAAGTGCCATGCCTACAAGAGCAGGTCAGGACCTGAATATGCTACAGTGAGCAAGTTACCGGACACATTTGTGCATTTTCATTATTGAACAAGGCACAAAGTGATGGAGTAACTCAACGGGTCAGGCAGTATTGCTGGAGAAAATGGATAGGTGATGTTTCGGGCTGGGACCCTTCTTCAGACAGTTCACCTCAAATGTCACCTTTCCCTGTTCTCCAGCGACTGTCTGACCCATTGAGTTACTCCAGCACTTTGTGCCTTCTATTATAAACCAGCACCTGCAGTTCCTTGTTCCTGCATTTTTATTCTTTCAGCTTTGAACTTTATTTTTGATGGAGAAACTAGGAACTGCAGATGCTGGTTTACCAATCAAGACTGAGTTGTCTAGGCATATTCTTCAGAGATGATGCCTAACCCGCTGAGTTGCTCCAACACTTTGGAATTTTTGTTCACGTTTTTGCCTGTTAATAAGTCCTGGGATTGTTTTGGTGTCAGTAAATGTTCGAGGCAGCTGGCCAACTGTGCTGTCAGTGGTCCCAGATTGCTCAGGGTCTGGCTGCTGAACTGGGACCTGCTCCCAGTGGAAGAATATTGCTCTGGATCATGTTGGGAGATGTAGCTGGCTGGAGGTCAGGCAGCTGAGGACCGTTGGCTCAGCAATGATCCTGCCCCAATGATATGTCATTCTAGATGAGAACCTTTTCTATAGTTTGGACTACAACCTCTTTCACACCATAAACCTTGCTCCTTTCCGAAGATGCAATTATTTCTCCATTGAAGGGGACATTGGAATGGCGGATTGTTTTCCATGGAATGCCGGAAGTTGAGGGGAGACCCGGTTGAAGTATATAAAGTTATGAGAGGCGCAGATAAGGTAGACAGTCAGAACCTTTTACCCCGGGTGAAAATATGAAAGACAAGAGGGCACTTCTTTAAGGTGAAAGGGACAAAGTTTAAAGAAGATAAACTTACTTGTGGCAGCTGCCTAGCACACTCTGTCAGGGATGGTAGTGAAGATTGGTCAATAGTCACATTAAAAAGGTTTTTAGATAGGCCCATAGATATGGAAAGATATAGATCTTGTGCAAGTAGATGAGATTAGTCTATCTTGGTATCGTGGTCAGAATAGATATTGTGGGCTGAAGGGCCTGTTCCAGTGGTATACTGTAGGCATGCAGGCAATGGGAGGATATGGATCTTGTGCAGATAGTTTATATGGGTTGTTGATTGGGGGCCATCAGCCATGATCACAATGAATGGTGGTGCTGGCTCGAAGGGCCAAATGGCCTCCTCCTGCACCTATTTTCTATGTTTCTAGATGCGATTAGTGTTTTCTTGACATCGTGGTCGGCATAGATATTGTGGGCTGAATATTGCTCTGGATCATGTTGGGAGATGTAGCTGGCTGGAGGTCAGTCAAACTAATTGCTGAAGGGCCTGGTCAAGCCCTGAACTCTTCTATGTTGTGTGAAAGCAAATAGTTCCATGGCAGAATTGCTCCTTTACAAGGCCTTTCCTGTATATACCCCTTCCAGAAGTTATCAATAAATGGAAAGATAGCATTTAATTTGCAAGCTGGTTATAGTTGAAGATATTCCTTCTTTTTTTTTGTTAATATTTTTTATTAGAAGTTAATACATATTAAGACAATTTAAAATGTGAGAAAAAAAAACAAAAGAATATACTATTCATCACATACATTCTTAATATTTTTAAAATTTACAGTCATTCTTGTTTGTACGTCTATATTTTTATTATTTTTAATATAGAAAGAAATTAATAGAAAGAAATAATAAAGAAAATTAAAATAAGAGTAAAAATAGAAAATCAATAATGTGAGTGGAGTTTTAAACATTCTATACTTCATTGGAGATATATCAGTGATCTATTATATATGATTCTTCATCCATTCCTCGTTCAGGTTTCAGTCAGGCCCTCGAACCAAGCCAATTTGTCCCTTTAGATAATCAATAAATGGAGACCATGTTCCTCTAAACTGGTCTAGCCTGTCCAAGAGGACAAGTCTTAATCTTTCCAAATGAAGTGTCTCCGACATTTCTGTAATCCACATTTTGATAGTGGGGGAGGTAGGACCTTTCCAAAATCTTAATATTCATTTTTTACCAATTATTAAACTATAATCGATAAAAATTTGTTGTTTTATTGTTAGTGATTGATCAGCTAATATACCTAATATGATTAATTTTGAATCTGGAGACAGATTTGTATTAACTACAAATTTGTAGAACTAAGATATTCCTTCTAAATAGAGAAATGGCAACACCATTAACCTTGTGATGTTTGCTTCTAGATTTAGATCCTTTTATCTACTACTGCGGCAACCAGCAAGGGAAGTCCTCGGCTCTCTCCATGGAAACTTGCAGTTGTCATTGTGTAGCGTACAGACCCTGGCCCCAGGAGGTCCACAGCACCTCATCCTGCCTTGAAAGCTTCCTATTTACAATGACCATCTGTTTCTTATCATCTCCGTAGATCTTTGCAGCTTCCACTTTATTCCCCAAGCTCTCACCTTTGCTACTACTCTCTTGTGAATTATTCCACCGAGTGCTTTTGAAAACTGAGATGAAAAATATCTTCTGGCTTGCTACCGTTCATCACAACCTCAGTGGATTTATAAGGCACGATCCTCCACTTATAAATCCATATTGGTTTTCCGTGGTCATATTTACTTGCGATAAACGATACTGAATTATGTCCCCGATAATCTTCTCAACTATTTTTATGACTGGGCTAAGCAGCCTGCGATTTCTGACTTTTCTTTGAAGTTGGCACAGCTAGAACCTTTCTCTCCTGGTTTCAATGAGCTACTGTACATTTCCACCAAAGCTGAACTTCCCAGGGGATTGCGAAGAGATATTTGAGAGCATTCAAAAAATATTTGCTGGGGTTACGATGATTTGAGATCTGTGGGCCTTATGAGAAGAGACAGCTTTGCTACTTGAAAGCACAAAAAGCAGAATACAGGATGAACCAGGCTGGCAAGTGCAACGACAGTGCTAATTTGTCATGATTTTAACTGTCTGGTGAATCGTTAGCAATTTTAATCAGCTCCGTGTTACATTTTTAAAAAATTTTTAAATATTTATTTTTTATTTTTGATTTTTTAATTATTTTTATTAGAAGCGAATACATATTATGGTTAAAAAAAATGTCATATGTATCAATCATACATTGTTAATATTATCAATTGTGGCTTCATTCTGCTTCTAATTTTTTTTAATATAGAAAGTAGGAAAGAAAGAAAGGAAAAAAAACACAAATGTCAAGATTAAAAAAAAAGAATGGAATGATTTACTAATAATACATCATTGGAGATAGGTTCGAAGATTGTAATGTGTAACTTTTCATCTAAATATTAATTTTATTAGAAGCAATTGTACAAGGAGAAAGTAATCGACGTAACAATTAGACAATTTTCGTGCTGCTTCAATTTTTTAATTTTATAAACTAATAACTAAATCGGAAAAAAAGGGAAAGAAAGAAGAAAGGAAAAGAAAGAATTTTGAGAAAGACACGAAAAAGAAAGAAGAAAAACCCCAGAACTAACGAAGAAGTGAAAGAAGTGGAGATATATCCCACTGCCCTTCCCTACGCCCGCACACCCGACCCTAGCGTCAGTTTTGACTTTGTGTTCAACCATTATGTTGTTGAAGAAATTCAATAAAAGGAGACCATATTTTGGAAAATTTATCTGGTTTGTCAGTCAAGACAAGCCTTATTTTTTCTAGATGTAGTATCTCGGTCATTTCTGTGATCCACATCCTCACTGTGGGGACTGTTATCTTTTTCCAGAATTTAAGTATACGTTTTTTTGCAGTTATTAAACCATGGTCAATGAAGCGTCTTTGAGATATCATTAGATTAGGGCAGCCCTCTGACATTCCTACTATTATTAGTTTTCAATCTGGCTCCAATTGAATTTTAAGCTCCACGTTACATTTAACCGATTCTTAGAATCTTTCTTCTTTCAGCCACTCTCTAAGAGTTGAGAAACCGTGGTACTGAAGTGACTAGGCGATTATTTGAATTGCGGAAGATATCTTCGAAAATACAGGGAACTGCAGATGCTGATTTACAAAAAAAGCACAACGTGCTGGAGTAGCTCAGCAGGTCAGGCATCATCTCTGGAGGACATGGATAGGCAACGTTTCGGGTTGGGACCCTTCTTCACCAACTTTTGAAATGGTGGGCAATTTGTCATCTAATTACAGTATGTCCCATAACATCGGAGACTGTTGGGGACTTGAGTAAAACAAAGGCATCTGTCCCATCCATGTAGGGATATGGATATTGCTGGTGGGGCCAGCATTGATTCTCCATCCCTGACTGCCAATAGACAATAGACAAGAGACAATAGGTGCAGGAGTAGGCCATTTGGCCCTTCAAGCCAGCACCGTCATTCAATGTGATCACGGCTGATCATCCCCAATCAGTACCCCGTTCCTGCCTTCTCCCCATATCCCCTGACTCCGCTATTTTTAAGAGTCCTATCTAGCTCTATCTTGCCCTTGGAAAAGTTGTGGAGCAACCTTCTGAAGCCACCATGCTCCTCCATGTGTCTTGGACAAAGGACCCAAACTATGGTAATGAACCGATAATTTGCTTGTGTGACTTTGTGTGAGAGTTTGCTTGTGTGACTTTGGCTAAGAGAGGACACAATCAACCTGTTCATCATCATGATAGTGCCATAGGCTCATTTGTGTTCGACTGAAGGGGACATTGCTTTTATCATTCCCTCCCCAGATGCTGCCTGACCCATCGAGTTATTTTAGCATTTTGTGTTTAACTCAAGATTCCAGCATCTTCAGTTCCTTGTGTCTCTATCAACTTTGGGTTGAGATCATCAGGAAAAGTCCCAGTGATGTTAAGCAAATGTATGACGTTATTCCTTGGGTGCTCTGGTTTCCTCCCACACTCCAAGGGCGTACAGGATTGTAGGTTAATTGGCTTTGGTAAAAAAACTATAAATTGTCCCCAGTGTGTAGGTTAGTGTTAGTGTATGTGGTGATTGCTGGTCGGCACGGACTCGGTGGGCCGAAGGGCTTGTTTCCACGCTGTATCTCTATCTCAAATACACCTTCTAACAGCATTCTCCACTCATTCATATACACTTGACGGTATATTTAACCACTGCCCAATCTCCCAGGATGTTTTTAACACATTATATCACTGGCAACATTTGTTCTGCAGACTGTAAGGAACTAAGAACTTAAGGGTAATTAAAAGTCTATCAAAGATATGAAGATATCAATGAATTTCAGCCTTCCTCTGAGGTAGATTTCAAATGCTTACAATCTGGAGTTGAACATCTCTCTGTTCTAATTTGGTGTTTGAAATTGACCACCAGTGAAATGTATGACTGCTTCTTACACCCGCAGGCTTTTAGCCTTGGAGTAAAGTAGGGAAAACAAATATTTTGACAGACTTTGGAAGGAAATAGTTGTGAGGGAAATGTTTGGTGAGAGATGAATTTGAATGTTGTTGGCTGTGACAGACTGCTTCAGGCTAAATAAAGTAACTGCTTCTTCAAACATAATAAATTCACTTATATAATGAAATGTGCAACACAATTAATGGCTCAAGACTTTATAAATAAATGGGTCGTGCTGAAATTCGTAAGCATGTGTTATGCTGAAAGGGAGAGCAGTCGGCACAAACTACACAATTCAATGATGTGTTCTGTGCCAGCGGTCCATTGGGTTGTTGTCCCAAGTGCAATCTGTGGAGTCACATCAATCCAACCGGAGATGGAAATGCTACTCTAGAGTCATTTTGTTGAGGAATAGTCCGGAATCAAACCTGGTTGGGAATCATGCACAATCCAACTTTGTACGCTCAGGTTCCCAGTTTGGGAAATTTACTCAAAATAAAATAGCTTCCATTTTTGTTTAATTTATTTACAGGATGTCCCATGCAATAGGCAACAATTGAAGAAGCTTAAGTAAAATTGAGGCATCTGTCCCATCCAGATATAATAGATGTAAAGGATCCCATAGGAAGAAGAGCAACAATCTCTTTGTACTTTGGTCAATAGTTAAACTCAAGGCGGAATGATGGTCATTAAACTATATCCGCATTTTCGCTCTCACTGTGAGCAAAATAGATATGATATTTCCAATGTTACAGCAATTATTATGTTTCTAAAGTACCCTTTTAAAGGTAAATGCTTTTTGGACATCACGATCACAACAACACTGTCAAAATGTTGTTCACTCTTTTGCCATCTAGTGACTCCAGCTTGCGGGTGGACAGGTGGGGAAAGTTGGATGGGACATTGATTCTGATGCTCTTGAATATAGGACCTGATAACTTTTGACTGTCTAGGATATTTATGGTGTCCTTGGTAATTAAAAAAAGAATTGCTAGGGCTGCGTCTATATATTTCTGGTCATTAAACCATGAGTGACATGCATGAACCTTGCAGGCAGGTATTGAGGTGCAGTTCCAACTTCAATTGGCATTTGGGGAAGGGTTTACTGAACAAGAGACATGTCAGATGACCAATGCCAAGAGTTGAGGCAAGTGGTTGTGGTTAGGGTTGTGCACTACGATTCAAGCGCTTGATGGTTTATGGTAAAAAGCTGTTCTTGATCCTGGAGGTCACAGTTCATGGTTCTCTCCTGCATCTTCTTCCTGATGTGAGATGAGGTGGTCAGGATGGTGCACGTCTTTGAGGACATTGGCTGCCTTCTTGAGGCAGTGCACCCGTGTAAATCTCTTCAATGGCGAGGAGGTCAACACCTGTGATGGACCGGGCAATGTCCACGACTCTCTGCAACTTCCCTCAATCAAGGGCATTCAAGTTACCAAACCAAGCTGTGATGCGACCAGTCAGTAAGCTCTCCACCATACAATAGACAATAGGTGCAGGTGTAGGCCATTCGGCCGTTCGAGCCAGCACCGCCATTCAATGTGATCATGGCTGATCATCCACAATCAGTACCCCGTTGCTGTATTCTCCCCGTATACCTTAACTCCGCTATCCCTAAGAGCTCTATCTAATGGCCACGTCCCACAGTACAAGTTCATTCCAAGAGCTCTCCCGAGTTTAAAAAAAATCAAACTCGTGGTAAGCACGGAGAATGAACGTAGCGGGTACATCGGAGCTCGGGGACGTCCCTTAGCGGCTCGTAACGCTAACGGCAGGTACTCGGGAGGACTCACTAACGGCAGGTAAGCTCGGGAAGACTCGTGAAGATTTTTCAACATGTTGAAATATGTCCACGAGAGCCCCGAGTACCGACAAGCGTCAATTACCGTAAATCTCCGAGTTCGAATCAGGGCAAACTCGGGAGAGCTCTCGGAATGAACTCGTACCGTGGGACAGGGCTATAACTCTCTCTTGAAAGCATACAGAGAACCAGCCTCCACTGCCCTCTGAGGCAGAGAATTCCACGCACACACATACCTGCAGAAGTTTGATAAAGTATTTGGCAATAAAGTATTTTCCAAATCTCCTTGAACCTCTGAGGGTCTAAAAACACGTGACCTTGTTTGTGTTGGGCCTAGGACAGATCTTCAGAGATGAGCACAATCAGGAACTTGAAGCTGTTGGCCCTCTCCGCAACTAACCCACCAATTAAGACATTTCATGGACCCTCCCTTGCCTCTGAAGCGATTACAGCATCATTCTCCCTGCTCCGAGGAATCTGAAGGACAAAGATTTGTTGAATTAAATGGAGTTTACTGGCCAGGAAGGGTCACAGCAGCGTGTATGCTCAGCACATGTCACTCCCGCACCACTTTATCACACTCATTCACCCCTCTGCCTTTTCCTGTTACATACTTTACAGGTTGGGGAAAGATGCAATATTGTAAAGTTCTTCAATGTTAAACAGGCGAGGGGCGGGCTGATACTTACATGGGGGAGATAGAATGCAGAATACAGTTCTCAGCAATGTAGAGCACAGTAGTGCATATGTTCCATAGTCAATGTTCTCAATGCGGGAGAGTTGAATTGGACATTACCCCAGCCTACGGAGGGATCATTCACAAGTTGGATAACAGAGGGGAAGAAGCTGTTCCTGAGGCAGTTCCTCATCCCCTGATAGCTGTCTGCATTAAGCCCAGCTCGCCAGAACTCACCAACAAGCACCAGGACCTGGCTTGGCTGGCGGTGAGGGGAGCTTTCTCAGTCAGATCCTTCCTGCACCCTTGGGACAGCTGCCATGGAGAGGAGACGAATGCCCACCTTTTCGCAGTGTGTGGGTTTGCAAAGAGAGTCCAGAGAGGTTTGCAAGGGTGCCTGTCATGATTTATTCCGAACAGCTCCGTCACAGAGGACTCAGTGATTTACGGACTGTTCCCAGTGATGCATTCAGAGATGGACATCAAATGCTCCTGGAAGGTCATCATCTCGGTGAAAGACGCTCTTTGGTCAACAAAGCCCGAGCTTTGTTAAACTCCCAGCAGAGCGAGATGTCCGTCAGGGAATGTTGCCGACTGGCCCGCTGCAGACTGCAGGAGTACGTGCTGAGGGACGGACTGGAGCTCGGTGCAGCCAACGCCAAGGCTCTGTGGGGGAGGCCCACAGTCTAGGGTCCTTCCGCTGCTGGTCATGGGGGGCAGGGCGTGGTGGAGACGCCCCTCAAAATAAGGGAAGAAATTCAACGCCAGTGGGTCGCATGAGTGGCAAAGATGGGGGGTAAAATTGTGTGATTTGTGTAAACAGTATTAAATGTATGTATAGCCTTCAAGAAGTTCAGATGGAGTTTTCTAAGAATCATATATTGTATATATATTTATTTCTTGAATAAAGTCTATTTTGAAATTAAAAAATCAAATAAAAAATTAAGCTAATTCAACTCATCCTATCATGGATAGTTTAGACTAGATTAGATTAGTTTAGTTTAGTTACGCCCCCTTTAGGATACCTCCTCGTCCTACACATTCCTCCTTCACCTTCCCTCCTACTGAAAATCACCTGTATCTCTCTCTTCCTTAATTCTGACGAAGGATTGTGGACCCAAACATTGTCTGTTTCCATTTTCCACGCATGCTGCCTGACTTGCTGAGCTTTTTCAGCATTTTCTGTTAATGTTTCAGATTTACAGAATCTGCAGCCTTTTTAAAATATTTCCAGTCAGTATTAACTCACGCCGCTCGAGACCCAGGTCCGATCCTGACCTCGGGGTCTTTCTGTGTAGATGTTCTCCCTGAGACCATGTGGGTTTTCTCTGGGTTCTCCGGCTTCCTCCCACATCCCAAAAATGTGCGGGTTTGTCGGTTAATTAGCCTCTGTAAAATTGCCCCTGGTGTATAGGGTGTGGATGAGAAAGTGAGATAAGATAGAACTTGTGTGAGCGGGTGATGGATGTTCAACACAAAATGCTGGCGTAACTCAGCAGGTGAGGCAGCATCTCTGGAGGGAAGGAATGGGCGATGTTTCAACGTGGGCTGAATGGCCTGTTTCGTTGCTAAACTAAATAATGTTTGATCTGAACTGTAATGGGAGCTCTCTGGTTTTATTACCTGCACACATGCCTGGAGATTACAGAATTCATTGCTGCTGTGCCCCGTGGTCTACTGTCTGCCTTTCTCCGTTAAGTACTAATCTGACATACCTTTGATGAAAACACAATTTTCCACTCTGAAAGTCTGAGAGTAGTTAGGTTCACCTAAGTCATCTCACTCAGTTATGTTGATTGATGGTGCAGATGCGACAGGATATATATATATATATATATATCTTTTCCAGAGATGCTGCCTGATGAGTTGAGTTACTCCAGCATTTTGTGTCTATCTTTGGTGTAAACCAGCATCTGCAGTTCCTACACATTTCTCCTATCCTTGTTAGTTATGCTTATGCAATGAAAAGAAAAACATGGAATGTTTGTTAATTTTTAATATAATAGATGATCACCAAAAATAAATTAATAATTGTGTTCAAAGTCTGAAGAAGGGTTCCGACCTGAATTGTCCCATATGCATGTTCTCCAGAGATGCTGCCTGACCTTCTGAGTTACTCCAGCACTTTGTGTCCAGTTTTAAGTTCAAAGTCAATTTATACATAATTTAATCGAATGTTAGGTCGAGTTCAACAACAGTAACAATTGTCTGAATTCCACCAATATTATTCAAAAGAATTAGGGGCAAGATTCTGGATCTTGACCAGTATCTCTCCCCAGGAGACATCACCCACTGGTGCCCAGAGTCCCCCCACAGGAATGTAGAGTCCCTGTTCACACCTACCTTTCCCCGTTTCCTGCTTCTGCTTTTCCACTGGTTTACTGAGTAGAAAGAGTTCAGGTACTCATATTTTGTGAAAAGTCATTTAATGCTTTTGTTTGACAAGTCAACTCTTTAAATATTGACAAAAAGTGCTGGAGTAACTCAGTGAGTCAGGGAGTTTCCTTGGAGAATGTTGATAGGTGGGATTTCGGATTGGACCTGAAACATCACCTATCCACGTTCTCCTGGGATGCTACCTGACCCATTGAGATAATTTGTGTCCTTTATCATGTTCAAAGTTAAATTTAACATAATTTGGGCACAAAATGCTGGAGTAACTCAGCGGGTCAGGCAACATCGCTGGAGAAAAAGAATAGGTGACATTTTGGGTCGAGACCGTTCTTCAGACTGAGACTCCAGCACTTTGTGTCTTTTTCGTAAACCAGTATCTGCAGTTCCGCATCTCGGCTCTTTAAATGTTGTGCTGAATTAGTGTTGGGTGTGGGAGGAAAAGTTTAATCTATTTACATTTGAAGTACTGGCAGTGGCTCAGAGATTTAGAATGAAGGCTTGTATTATATAGCACCTTTCACAACCCTATTAGAACATCCAAAAGCACTCTGCAATCAACGTACTTTTACGTGAAATGCAGATATTACTGTAATGTAGGAAGCCCAGGAGCCAAGTTACACAGAGCACATTTCCACAGACATCTGGCGATGGTGACATCTAGTTTAGTTTAGTTTAGAGATACAGCGTGGAAGCAGGTCCTGAGGCCCACCAATTCCACACCGACCAACGTTCCCCCATACATTAGTTCTATCCTACATAGATAATTTGCAGAAGCCGATTAACCTACAAACGGGTACATCTTTGGGATGCGGGAGGAAACCGGAGCTCCAAGAGAAAACATACGTGGTTACGGGGAGAACATACAAACTCCGCACAGACAGCACCCATAGCCGGGATCAAACCCAGGTGTCTGGCGCTGTTAGGCTGCAACTCCATCGCTGCGCCACTTATAATTGTTTTTTTAAGAATGATTATATCGGAACAAATATTGATCAGATAACATTTCCTCCATTAGCAGCTTGGGATTGTTCATATTCACCTGAGAGAGGTGACAGGTTCCTCTAACAGTGTAGCACACCCTCAATACTGCACTAGACTGCATGATTCAATATTGGCATTATAATTCCTGGAGCAAGATTTGACCCTGGCATCTTATTTTCAGACTAAAGGTGCTACCAACTGAATTGTATCTGACATTGGAGAGATACGCTCTGCATTCTGATACTCTACACAGCACAAAATGCAGTAGGGTTTTTTGAGCAAGTTTTTTATTTTGTCCATCAGTCAGAGAGTTTCTGAAGGAACTGCAGATGCTGGTTTACAATGAAGATAGGGTCAAAGTGCTGAACTAACTCAGCGTGTCAGGCAGCAGCTCTGGAGAGAAGGAATGGGTGATGCTTCAGGTCGAGACCCTTCTTCAGACCACGAGCCACCCAATCCCCGTTCGTTGGCTTCTGTCACATTACCCAACTTTAGCTGGATTGATGGCAGAAGAGATTCATGAGAGTTTATTGTCGTGTGTCCCTGATAGGACAATGAAATTCTGCTTTGCTTCAGCACAACAGAACATAGCAGGCATTGACTACAGAACAGATCAGTGTGTCCATATACCATTATATAAATATATACACACATGAATAAATAAACTGATGAAGTCTAAATAACAGATAATGGGCTATTAATGTCCAGAGTTTTGTCCGAGCCAAGTTTAATAGCCTGATGGCTGTGGGGAAGTAGCTATTCCTGAACCTGGTCGTTGCAGTCTTCAGGCTCCTGTACCTTCTACCTGAAGGTAGCGGGGACATGAGTGTGTGGCCAGGATGGTGTTGGCATTGGAAACAAATTGTGTAAAAAAGTTACCCCTTAGGTTCCTTTTAATATTTGTACTGAAAGATGAAGTGCCAATGCCAACGATTTCATTGAGTGGTAATCTGGAGCGAAATATTTGTATGCTTTTCAGAATTCATGCTGTGGCCAATTTTATTAATGTTTTCCTTTGGAAACCTTACACTTAGAATAAATATTTTATTTACTGCCTTGCAAATGTACCAGAAACTACTTGAGTGACTCATGAAATCTATCAATCTCTGTTTTAAATATACTTAGCTACTGAGTATCCAGAACTGTTTTGGCTAGAAAATTGTGACGATTCTCAACTCTCTGGATGAAGGTATTTCCTATTTCAGGCCTGAACTGTCAGCCCTTTATTTTGAGGTAGTGACTCCTTTTTCACCCATAGAGCTGTGAATCTGTGGAATTCTTTGCCACCGAAGGCTGTGGAGGCCAATGCACTGGATGTTTTCAAGAGAGAGTTAGATTAAGCTTTTACTGCTAACGTAATCAAGGAATATGGGGAGAAAGCAGGAACAGGGTACTGATTTAGGATGATCAGCCATGATCATATTGAATGGGGAGAAGGCAGGCATGGGTTACTGATTGGGGACGATCAGCCATGATCACAATGAATGGTGGTGCTGGCTCAAAGGGCTGAATGGCCTACTCCTGCACCTATTTTCTATGTTTCTGGATACCCTGCGCATGGTATCCCTGGACTATGCGCATCCCTGCATCTGTCATGTCAAGTCCCAGTAGAATGTTTTATGTATTGAAAAGATCACAGCATTTTCTTCCAAACCCAGTTGAGTGTTGGTCCAGGTTTGAAGTGTCAATCTGAGTCCCGTCCCGAAACGTCACTGCTCCATGTTTTCCAGAGATGTTCCCGGACCTGCTGAGTTACTTCAGCACTTGCTGTTCACGAGTGTATGTCTAGCCTCGATTATGTCTAATCACTTCCCATAGGGTAACCTCACCCCAGCCATCGATCTGGGAAACATTTTTAGCACTCCATCTGTTCCTGCAATGCTATTCAGCATCACATCTTTACTCTTGTACTCAAGTCCTCTTGCGATCTGGACCAATGTACCATTTGCTTTCTTGAATGGTTTTAAAATCCGTAAGTTAATTTATCTTTATTTCTTTACAAGAACACTTAGGTTCCTCTGAACACCATCACTTTTCGATCTTGCACCATTTAGATGACAATGTTCTCTGCTTTTTTACATAATCCAAAGTCGATGCCCTCGCATTTTTCTGCAGTTGGTTCCATCTGCCCCATTCACCATGCCTATCTCCGTAACCTCTTCGCAACTCACATTGCCATCTACTTCTGTATCGCTGGCACAATTGTCAAAGGGCGGCACGGTGGCACAGCGGTAGAGCTACCGTCATACAGCGCTTGGGACCCGGGTTCGATCCTGACTACGGGTGCTTGCCTGTACAGCGTTTGGACGTTGTCTCCGTGACCTGCGAAGGTTTTCTTCGAGATCTTCGGTTTCCACCCACACTCCAAAGACGTACAGGTTTGTAGGTTAATTGGCTTGGTATAAATGTAAAAACTATCCCTAGTGTGTGAAGCGGGGATTGCTGGTCGGTGCGCATTCGGTGGGCCGAAGGGTCTGGTTCCGCCAAACTAAACACTAAAACTCACACCACCATCTACTTCTGTATCGTTGGCAAATGTTGATATATTATACTTGATATCAAAATCTTTGATATGAGTCCAGGCACCAGTTCATGCAGTTCTCACATCACTGCATTCCTATATGAAATATGACTTGTTTAGTTCTATATATTTGGGACAGTTACATTCTTCTTCGTTACCTCCAATCTCATTACCTCCTAATTTAGTTTATAAATCTCCTGTGTGACGCTTCATTGCGGGACTTCTGAATGTCCAAACACATCACTGGTTTGCTATTATCTATTCTGTTGATTCCCGACTCAAAAATAGAACATTAACTGGCTTGTCAAACATAATTTTCTTTCCGTTGAGAAATGTTGGCTCTGTCCAATCCTATTATTATTTTCTAAGTGCTGCGTTACATTTGACTTAGTAAAAGATTTCAACAATTTCCTGACCCTTGACGTCCAGTTAACTGATCTGTAGTTTTTCATTTTCTCTTTTAAATAAGGAAGTTACATTTGCTCCCCCTCAAAATTGTCCTACATAATAATCAGTGAATCCACTGTCTTCACCATAGAACCTATAAAAGTACAAGAAGATAGACACAAAAAGCTGGTGTAATTCAGAGGGTCAGACCGCATCTCTGGGGAAAAGGAATAGGTGACGATTCGGGTCGAGATCCTTCTTCAGACTGAGTGTCAGGGGACAAGGAAATGAGAGATATAGACGATGATCCTGAGAGATATGGAAAAAATGAAGTAAAAATATGCAAAATTGTAACCAGCATCTGCAGTTTGGCCTTCAGCGGGCAGAGTATTGGGTATAGAAGTTGGGAGGTCATGTTGCAGTTGTACAAGATGTTGGTGAGATCGCATTTGGAATATTGTGTTCAGTTCTGGCCGCCATAAGATATTGTCAAGCTTAAAAAAATTCAGAAAATATTTACGAGGATGTCGCCAGGACTAGAGGGTGTGAGCTATAGGGAGAGGTTGAGTAGGCTGGGACTCTATTCAACGGAGTCTCTTGCCAAGAGTAGGGGAATTGAGGACCAGAGGACATATGTTCAAGGTGAAGGGGAAAAGATTGAATAGGAATCCGAGGGGTAACTTTTTCACACAAAGGGTGGTGAATGTATGGAACAAGCTGCCAGAGGAGGTAGTTGAGGCTGGCACTATCCGATCATTTAAGAAACAGTTAGACAGGTACATGGAAAGGACTGGTTTGGAGGGATCTGGACCAAGCGCTGGCAAGTGGGACTAGTGTAGCTGGGACATTGTTGGCCGGTGTGGGCAAGTCCAGCTGAAGGGCCTGATTCCACACTGTATGACTCTATGACTCTATAACCTCATCTGCCAGCACCCGGCCCATAGCCAGTTACTCGCAGCATATCCATGTATCTACCTAAGAGCCTCTTAAACACCAATATTGTAACTGCCTCCACCACCACCCTTGGCAGCGCATTCCAGACACCCACTACCCTCTATGAAAAAAAAGTTGCTCTGCATATCTCCTTTAAATTATGCTTCTCTCGTCTTAAAGCTAGACTTTGACATTTCCATCCTGGGAAAAACGATCTGATCTATCAAGACATCGTGATGTAGCTTGTTGGGCCCTAGGGGTTTAATGGCTATTTCCCAATAATTTCTTAAATATTATCTGTGTTGCTTGCACTAGGTCCATTCTGCTCCCCATTCAATCTATTTCTGAGGGAAATTTTGGCTCTTTCCTGTAAAAATAAGAGACAACATATTTGAAGACACAATGAACTGCAGGTACTGGCTTACATAAAAAAAGACTAAGCGCTAGAATAACTCAACGGGTCAGGCAGCATGTTTAGTTTAGTTGAGAGATACAGCATAGAAACAATCCCCTTGGCCCACCGAGTCCGCACCAAACATCGATCACCCGTTTGCACCCGTTTACATGTTATTAGACTTTCACATCCACTCCCTATACACGCGGGGCAATTTACAGAGGACAATTCATCTATAAAGTCATAAATCTTTGGAATGTGTGAGGAAACTGGTGCTTCCGGAGGAAACCTATGTGGTCACAGGGAGAACATGCAAACTCCAAACAGACAGCACCTGATGTCAGGATCGAACTTGGGTCTTTGGGCAGCAGCATTTTTACCTATTGCTTTACTGAATCTTCCCCATGTTCTCCGGAGAACATGGATGCAACATATTTATTTAATTTCTTGGCCATTTCCTTCTTCTCCAATAAACCTTTTCCTGTCCATATTAACGTCTATTAATATTTTGTTTTTATATAACCTACTGAAGCGATGCAGCATGTTCTTGCTGGGTTACTCTCATATTCCACATTCCAGCTCCTCATCGATACCAGCCCTCATTCATTGCATTTTAAAATTGTCCCATTTCTCAGGCTTCCTGCTTTTCTTGGCAACATTACAAGACTTTTCCTTTGAAGTAATGTTGTTTTTTAACTTCACTTGTTGGCAATTGTTGAACCACATTACCACTTGGGTTTCTGTGCCTTAAAGAAATATATGATTTGTTTAACTGTTAGCCATTGTTTAAATGTCTTCCCTATATCTAATCTACCTTCATATCTACTTAGTTTAGTCCCCAGCCTTCTCAATTAAACCTTCAAAAGACAAAGTGATGATTTTGTAACGTGTTGTCATGGTGAGGCTTTATATGTATTTCATCAGCCTGTTTTTGTTAAGAAAATTGCTTGATAGTCATCTGCCTTTCCAATGCGGAAATCCTGTGCACCTTGAGCAACTACACGTATAATAAAAACCGTTAACATTTGACAATTATCAAACCGTTCCCTCAGTAAATAACTTATCTGCGTCATGATTTGGAGGAGTTGTAGAAAGCAAGGAAGACTGTCTGAAGACACGACAGGATATCGATAAGCGGCAGAAATGGACGGGGAAATGGCAGATGGACTTTACCCCAAACAAGTGTAAGGTGCTGCTCTTTGGGAGGTCGAATTTACTGTATGGGGAGAGTATACAGATAATGGCAAGACCCTTTACAGCATTGATGTGCGAAGAGATCTTGGTCCAGCGAGAATTTAGCTCTTAGGGCTAAAGGAATCAAGGGATATGGAGGAAAAAGCAGGAATGGGGTACTGATTTTGGATGATCAGCCATGATCATATTGAATGGCGGTGCTGGCTTGAAGGGCCGAATGGCCTGCTCCTGCACCTACTTTTCGAACGAGAAGGATAGATCAGCCATGATTGAAAGGTGGAGTAGGCTCAATGGGCCAAATAGACAAATTCTGCCCCTATGACTTATAAACCTATAAAGTTCATAGCTCACTAAAGGTGGCAATTCAAGTAGATGTGGTGGTAAATAAGGCATTTGGTATGCTTGCCTTCATTAATAGGCTAATTGAGAACAAGATTCAGCAAGTCATAATGCCCCTCTATAGGACTTTGGC
Organism: Raja brachyura; assembly: GCA_963514005.1. The sequence continues at coordinate 11,710,294 of OY740818.1, forward strand.
AAGGCCACACGTTGAATGATGCGGGCAGTTCTGGTCACCCCATAACCGGAAAGATGTGGAAGCTTTGGAGATGGTGAAGAGAAGGTGTACCAGAATGTTGCCTGCATACGTGGGTTTCAGCTACAGGGAGAGGCTGGATAGACTCGGATTGTTTTCTCTGGAACGTCGGAGATTGAGGAGAGACGAAGAGAAATGTATTAAACTGTGAGGGACATAGATAGAGTACACACTCAGAACCATTTTCCCAGGGTGGAGATGTCCAACACTAGTGGGCAGCCATGGTGGCGCAGCGGTAGAGTTGCTGCCTTACAGCTTGAAGTACCGGAGACCTGGGTTCGATCCCGACTAAGGGCGCTGTCTGTACGGAGTTTGTACATTCTCCCTGTGACCGAGTGGGTTTTCCCTGGAATCTTCGGTTTCCTCCCAAACTCCAAAGACGTACAGGTTAATTGACTTGGTGTATGTGTAAAATGCGTAGGATAGTGTTAATGTATGTGTATCGCTGGTTGGTGTGAACTTGGTGGGCCGAAGGGCCTGTTTCCGTGCTGTATCTCTAAATTAAACTAAAAAAAAAACTAGTGGGAATGGGTCAGAGTGTGGATTCTAGCATTGTTACAACTACTCTCAATGTTATTTGTTGATTATCTTTTAACCTTCAGGCCATGTTGCAAAGTTTATTATAAGGTTCATCAAAACTGTTACAAACAACTGAGATCATGGAAAGTTTCTCCAACTTTTTATATTAATAGACGATGCATATCAAAAGGATAACAAGAGTCAAGAGTGCATTATTGTCATATGTACCGAAATGGAACAATTAAATTTTAACTTGTAGCAGCACAACAGGTCCTTAAACACAGTGATCACCACTCACTGTAATATAAACAAAGAAAATAGGTTAAACACAATAAAGTCTAAAATCCCTAGTGGGACCCAAGCAGTTCATAGTTCAGAGTTTAGTTGGAGTTTGTAACGTTCAATAGCCTAATGGTTGTTGAGGAGAATATGTTCTTCCCAATGGCAGGAATGAAATGAGAGCGTGGCCAGAATGATGTGGGTCCCAGATGATGCTGGCTGCCTTATTTGAGACAGACTATTCAGTTAAGTCAAAATGTGAAATAAAATGGTAACACGAACCCTGTATTGGAACAAGTTTAGGTCCCGGAAACCTCGACGTCAATGTGTATGGAAGAACTGCTCCACTGTGATATCCTTGGGGGGATTTTCAGTTTAGAGATACAGCATAGATTTTTAGTTAAGAGATACAGTATGGAAACAGGCCCTTTGGCCCACTGGGTGTATCACCTAGCTCACCCTAGCTCACCCTAGTTCACCCTAGTTCACCCTAGTTCACCCTAGTTCACGCTAGTTCTATGTTATTCCACTTTCATGTACCCTCCCTACAAATTAGGGGCAATTTACAGAGGCCAATTGACCTACAAAACCAAATGTCTTTGAGATGTGTGAGGAAACGGAAACACCCTGAGGGAACTCACGCAACCGCAGATGGAAGATACAATCTTCACCCGGATAATACCCAAGACCAGGATGGAACCAGGACCTCTGGGCACTGAGAAGCAGCTGCGTCACCTCACCATGATAAGCCTTCAGACCGATATGAAAGCACAAGATTGAGAATCAGCTTCCTGATACCTCCCTCCATCCTAACCCAGAGCAGGGCATCTCTCTGGCTCCAGGCAGTACCGTGGAAATGCGCTGGAGCTCACTTGAAGAAGTTTCCTGTACATCTCACATCTTCCAGACTAACAGCTTTCATCCCAGGAACAGACCTGAGTCGGGTCAAGGAAGTGTTCCCCATTTAGAATGGACACCAGGGAGAGAGCCTCAGTAATTATATTTAATTTCACACCATTTTATTGCACGACTAATTCCTTTGGCGTTCTGCCAGGTGAGCTTGATAGGAATTTGTTAATTGGGTCATTGTTCAGTTCATATGCTTCAAATTGTTTAACAGCTACTTAAGTGGTAAATGACTGACCAAGCACCGCGAGCCCAGCTCTGGGGAGTCGGAAGCAAGGAAACTACACCGAGCTGTGAAACTGGAGTCCCATTTAGTCGCGGGGCTATTTCACACTCCAGAAATTAGGATTTATGTTGTTTTGGTGTTGGAAAGTATTTCCTCTTTTTCTTGTAACTGATTCCTTGAGTTGTCAGCCACAGCACAGTCTTAAAATTCAACATTTGGAGAAGGGTCCCCACCTGTCCATGTACTCCAGAGATGCTGCCTGATCCGCTGAGTTAGTCCAACACTTTGTGTCTTTCTATGGTATAAGCCGGCATCTGCAGTTCCTTGTTATTACATTATTAAAAATCAACTTCATTGACAGATTTAGCAGATTAGTGTGGATTGAAAACTGCTGCCCAATTTTCATTCGGGCATGCACTAGGAATTCCAGAGTTGGCTTCATTATGTCTGATGTATTTTTTTAAGTAAACCAACTTCAGAGCTGCCAACTCTCACGCATTGAGCGTGAGAATCACGCATTTCACCAAATTCTCACGCTGATCACAGAATTTCTCACGCTCTGTCGTGAGAAATTCTGTGATCAACGAGAATTTCAAAACTAATATCAACTGCATGGGCCTGGGGTGTTGGAACGCCGGGGCGGAGGTAGGGATGGAGGGGCAGGGGCTGATGCGGATGGGGAGCCGGGGCTGGCGAGAGTTTGCGGGGCTGGCGAGTCGCTCGCTGCAGCTCCGGCCATGGAGCACCTCAGTGCAAGAGTCCCGGTCGTTAGTTGGAAGCATTGCGCCGCTGCCGTGAGAGTGTCTGTGCCGAATTGGCCCTGGTGACCGGCATGGACCAGGCTGTGGCCCGGTGCATCCTGGAGGACAACCACTGGCTGCTGGAAGTAGGTACCAAGCACTGGGTAGAAGCGGTGGAGAATAGTGGCCTTAAAATGGGGGTGGTTGGAGAAAGCATCCTGCTTGCCTGCGAGATTTTCACTTACTGTAACTGCAGGGAAAATGTTCCCAATGTTAGGGAAGTTCAGAACCGGAGGAGATTTACGAGAATGATCCCAAGAAGGATTGTTTTTACATATGATGAGCATTTGAAGGTAGTGGATTTGCACTCAGTGGAGCACTGCTGATGACCGAGAAAAGAGGAGAGACATAGAATGATGCAGCGTGGAAATCCTACACCCACTAGGGACAATTTACAATTAAACCAAGTCAATTAACCTACAAACCTGCACATCTTTGGAGCGTGGGAAGAAACCGAAGATCCCAGAAAAAATCCACGCGGTCATGGGGAGAACGTACAAACTCCATTGAGCACCCGTAGTCAGGATCGAACTCGGGTCTCTGGCTCTGCAAGCGTTGCAAGGCAGAAAATCTACCGCTGCGCCACTGTGCCGCCTACTTGACTGAACACATAAAACAATTCACTAAACCTTGCCACCAGCAGGCATTTGGGACAATGAGTGCAAGGCAGATGGTGGAAGTGTCCCTTGAAATCCTGTTTTCAATCCAACAAGGCTTGTTTATTCAAGGAACTGTGGACCCATTGAATGCTGCAGCTAATGGACTGTGGATCATTAAGTCTCACCATTCCCTTTTCAAAGTCATTAATTGATACAACATTGTAGGGAATTGTCTTTGTACAAAAAGTTTTAAAAACCAATTTGGCTCTGATCCACTCAGTGTAAGGGAGCAGTGTTATTCTCTAACCTTCCTGATGGGATCTGAAGTTTCCAATGCTGTTATAATGAAGGCAGAAATGAATAGAACTTTCAGGACATCACAAGGAACTGCAGATGCTGGAATCTTGAATGAAACACTAAGTGCTAGAGCTGTGAACACTCACGACACTGGTTAATTTATGGAGGGACAAGAAACCGCTGATGCGGGAATCTGGAGCAAAAACAATGAATTGTTGGAGGAATTGACATGGACAGGCGAGCCGGGTAATGTGTTAGCCATAATGCCAATTCCTTCGTGCCTCTCTCCTCAGTATATCACTGCTTTACCTCTGAACTCCACAGCGAGCAGGGGGCCTGTTTCTGGGGGTGTATTCTCTATGGTGCTGTGTACCTATAACATGTGGGGTAGTCTGAATCGCGAGGAGCCACATAAAGCCGGCAGCTGAGATTTGACATTCATCATAACTGCGGAGAAGTACCCAGATCCAGAAATGTCTGGTCTATTGACCTTAGTATCATAGAAACATAGAAAATAGGTGCAGGAGGAAGCCAGTCGGCCCTTCGAGCCAGCACTGCCATTAATTGTGATCATTGCTGATTGTCCACTATCAATAACCTGTGCCTACCTTCTCCCCATATCCCTTGATTCCACTAGCCCCTTGAGCTCTATCCAACTCTCTCTTAAATCCATCCAGTGACTTGGCCTCCACTGCCCTCTGTGGCAGGGAATTCCACAAATTCACAACTCTCTGGGTGAAAAAGTTTTTTCTCACCTCCGTCTTAAATGACCTCCCCTTTATTCGAAGACTGGGGCCCCTGTTTCTGGACTTACCCAACATTGGGAACATTTTTCCTGCAACTTGGAACTTGATCCTCTCCATGGAACTAGTTGCCTTTGAGGAGTCATGGCTTGTCATCATTTAATGTTGAGAGACCGTGTCTGAGGGTACAGCCCATTGATGGTAACAGCCTACTCATTGCTTTGTCATAGGGTCCATCGGGCAGCATGGTGTTGTTGCCTTGCAGCACCAGAGACCCAGGTTCGATCCCGACTACAGATGCGGTCTATATGGAGTTTGTATACTTTATCTATGACCACATGGGCTTTCTCCAGGTGCTCCGGTTTCCTCCCAGTCTCCAAAGACATACAGGTCTGTTGGTTAATTGGCTTCTGGAAATTGTAAATTGTCCCTATTGCACAGAACAGTGCTTGTGTACAGGTGATGATCGTTGGTTGGCATGGACTCAGTGGGCCGAAGGGCCTGTTTCCATGCTGTATCTCTAAATGCTGAAGTCTAAAGCACATAAACTGCCCTTCGGTCCTATACAACCACACACTCACCAACAAGCACCCATTTACACCAGGCCCATTTTACTCAGGGGGATGGGATAAGTGTAAAATTAAAATGACATGCAAGGTGTCAGGCTGTCTGTTACAACATACAGCCCCAATAACCCATTATTTCCTTCAGTTACTGTAAGTATTGGGAAGGTAGCACTATTGTCATTTGCCACTCAATTATTATATACTGCACATTCCCATCAATTTACCCCAGATTTTATCATCCATGTACACAATATGTAGTGGACAATCAACCAAATAACCCACACGTCTGTGGGACAGGGGAGAAAACAAGAGCACCTGGGGAAACCCAAGGACTCTAAACTCCACAGAGATTGCATCACAGGTCCGATTTAAACTTTAAAAAAATTATTCATCACTCATTGCAACAATATATACAAATCAAAACAATACCAAACAAACCCACCACCGTAATACAAAATCATTCAATATCTAAACAATTATTCTTATGCACTATTCTTATATAGTTTTGGTTGGTATTTTGTTAATCAAGGATGTTTTATCATTAATGTTTAATTATTATCAATGTTTTGTGTTTTATGAGTTATTGGTAACTGTCACTGTATGTCATGTTGTTACTTGTGAGCGGAGCACCAAGGCAAATTCCTTGTATGTGAATACTTGGCCAATAAACTGACTTACTTACTTATAACATAATCACATTTACTATAATACAACTACTGTATATTACAATCCTTGTCAAGGATGCATTCCACCCCCAGCGATTCTGGAAATCCCTCAGGACGCCCGTGGACAGCGCGTAGTCCATTTCTAGTACCACCCGGGCGCGGACATAACCCCAGAACAGGATTGAACTTTGGTCTCTGAAGTTGTGAGGCAGTGGCTTCACTAACTGCACCACCGTGCCACCCTTTGTAGTATCTGCTGGGCAGAACATGATTATTTCTGAGCTGTTGATTGCCCTAGCCTGAGTAAAACAGCTTCAATTCCATTTGAAGACCTGATCACGGGGTTTAATAGCATGCAAACCGCAATGTAATAACTTGGCATTAAAAGAGGCAAAACACATCAGGAGTAAATCCATGCAAAGGCTGAAAAATAATGTGGCAATAATGCAATGAGGTTTTCAGCTCATACATTTTCAGCTTGTGGAAATAGTGCAAAACCATGCTGGGAAATAGCCATACAGTGCAGAAACAGGCCCTTCAGCCCAGAGTCCCTGCTAACATTCAACACTTTAGAGTTTAGAGCTTTGAGATACAGCGCAGAAACAGGCCATTAGGCCCAACGGGTCAGCGCGAACCAGCGATCCCCACCCTCTCCTACACACACTAGGGACAATATTTTACATTTGCCAAGCCAATTAACCAACATACCTGTACGTCTTTGGAGTGTGGGAGACAGCACCCGTAGTCGGGATCGAACCCGGGTCTCCGCCGTTGCAAGTACTGACTGGCAGCAACTCTACCACTTCGCCACTGTGCCGCCCAATACACTCCATATATACAGTAATCCTATACTGACCCCATTTTATTTTCTCCAGTTTATTGTAACCAATTGACCCACCACACCTGAGCATCTCGATATGTGGGAGGAAACTGGGGAACCTGCAGTAAACCCACTTGTTCACAGGGAGAATGTGCAAACTCCACATAGACAGCACCAGAGGTCAGGATTGAACCCAGATCACTGGAGATCCAACTTGGGGGTGGCATGCTGGTGCAGCAGTAGAGTTGCAGCCTTAGAGCCTTAGAGCGCCAGAGACCGGGTTCGATCCTGGCTATGGGTGATTGTCTGTACGGAGTTTGTACGTTCTCCCCGTGTCCAGCGTGGGTTGCCCCCGAGAACTTTGGATTCCTCCCACACTTCAAAGATGTCTAGTTTTGTAGGTTAATTGGCTTGGTATAAATGTAAAAAACTGTCCCTAGTGTAGGAAGGCGTTACTGTGCGGAGATCGCTGGTCGGTGCGGACTCGGTGGGCGAAAGGGCCTGTTTCCTCTCTGTATCTCTAAATTAAATTAAATGCTACTGTCGACCCCACAAACTTTAATGAACTTAAAGCTAAACATGTACGAAAAATAAATATATAATCGGAAGAAATATGGTTACAAAACTCAGTGATGGTTTCTGATAAACTGAGGTGCTGTCTTGAATTAGACTGGAAATTTCCCACTCACTCAACTGTTACTTTTGTGACTTCCAGTATTAAAACAGTAGTGTTGGCCGCAAACAGTCTAATTCAGGAAAGACCAACATTGAGCCGACAAGTTTTGTTTGTTTGCTCTGCGATTTTGCTTGATTTCCACCATCACTCAAAAGTTTCAATTTCCCCTTTACTGTGGCAACGTGGAATGTTTCCAGGAGTGAAGACACTCGGGACTGTAAACCCCGGGCAATTTCCTCTGCCTCAGCCTGGGGATGTTGAGGCTAATTAAAATGGACATGTACGGTGCTGGCTGCTGGCTGCTGCTAGTCAACACAGCAAAGAACAGTTGTCAGTCCTGGCAACTTCTGTGACTTCAGGGGCTGTGTGAGGGTGGGGGGAAGAACAATGGACACTGGAGGACCCAGTGTGCGGGGACCGCTGTGGGTGGGAGAGGGGAACAAAGGGCCCAGCGTGAGGGAAGGGGGGGGGGGGGGGGGAGAACAAAGGAGGAGCCAGCATACTTTGTAGCTTTGGCTGCACCTTAGGTGGCCGCTATTTGTATACCTTTTTTGTGTGTGCTAGCAAAAAAATTCACTGTGCACGTGACAAGAAACTATTCCATTCCATTCTAACTCAATCTCTTCATTGTCTGCATGGGAGAGCCGTGCCCATGTACGGTTGAGCCGAGCTATCACGAAGCAGGCAGTGAGAGATAGATCAGCCATGATGGAATGGCAGAGTGGACTCGATGGGCTGAATGGCCTACTTCTACTCCTATCACTTATGACCTGGAGACCTTAAGACTTCTCAACGATCCTATCAGAAACTAGGATACGATGCTGGTTTTCCAACCTATCCCATTGAGGACATTTTCTCTGGAATTGTTACACTACGATGCCGAGAGAGTTACTCCAGCTTTTTGTGTCTATCTTTGGTTTAAACCGGCATCTGCAATTCCTTCCTACACAATATCTTTCTCTTTGCTCTAACCTTTGCACTTGTGTTTGTCTTGATTGCATTCATGTATACTATTGGCTGATTTGAAAGGCAAATAAAGGCTTTTCACTGTGAAGGAAAGACCACCAAGTGCTGGAGTAACTCAGCGGGCCATGTACCATCTCTGGAGAACGTGGATAGGTGACGTTTCGGGTCTTCGGACTGGAGAGGGGTCCTGACACAAAACGTCACCTATCCGTGTTCTTCAGAGCTACTTTAAAAGAAAATCAACATAAACTTTATTCAAAATATACAAATATATAGAAAACTAAGAACTGTGCAAAAATTCTTCCGACATTCTCGGAGGGTAGACATACACTCATTAGCATCGTATCAATGTTCCCAGAAATATCATTTTACCCGGCACCCTTGGATTCATGTGGCCCCCTGGGGTGATATCCCTTCCCTTGTTTGAGGGGCGTCTCCACCATACATGCCTTCCAATGTCCAGCAGCGGAAGGACCCGAGACTGTGGTTCTCCCCCACCGAGCGTTGGTGTTGGCTGCACCGAGCTTCAGTGCGTCCCTCAGCACGTACTCCTGCAGTCGGGAGTGGGCCAGTCGGCAACATTCCCCGACGGACACACTGCCTGACCTGCTGAGTTGCTCGAGCACTTTGTGTCTTTTTTTGTAAACCAGCACCTGCAGTTCCTTTCTCATAGCTTTTCGCTTAACATCACAATAATAAACCTTAACTTTTATTGTCAGGCCGGAATAATAAGCCGTTTGCTGACATCACGTTCGTATGTGCTGTTGGGTTGTGAGTGGGAAGAGGAGGAGGGGACTGCTGTTGTTGCTCAGGTCTCTGGATCAGGAGAGAGGAGCAATGGCACATGAGAATTAATTTGTCTTTGTACCTCAGGCTATGCTGCAGGGGTTTCTGTGGAAAGTAACAGCGCAGGGTGGTGACTAAGACACACACGTGTCCTTGAGTGCAGGAGCAGAATGCTGACGGGAGCTCGCAGGGCTTTAAACGTTAGACTTGTAGACTTTAGATGTGCAGCGCAAAAACAGGCGCTTTGTCCCACCGAGTCCGCGCAGACCTGCGATCATCACGTCCGCTAACACTGTCCTACACACCAGAGACAAGTTACAATTTACGCAAGCCAATTAACCTACAAACCTGTACATCTTTGGAGTGTGGGAGGAAACCGGAGCACCCGGAGAAAACCCACGCGGTCACAGGGAGAACGCACAAACTCCCTACAGACAGTACCTGTGGTCAGGATTGAACCCGGGTCTCCGGCGCTGTAAAGCAGCAACTCTAAGGGCCTGTCCCACTTGGGCGTCATTTGCACGTCACGCAGATGGCACGCGAAGATTTTGTACATCCCAAAATCCTGGGGCGCCGCGCGTCACTGTCTACGTCACCGTGCACCCTGCGCGCATCACGTGCGTGTCGTGACGCGTAAATGACGTTGGGTAAATGACGCCCAAGTGGGACAGGCCCTTACCGCTGCATCGCTGAGTTTAGTCATTAAAGGAGGGTGGCAGCAGAGTCCCTTTTAATGTGGGACCTGAACTAGGGCTGCTGTTACAGGTGTCCTGACCCTAGTGGCAAGGTTTCTATGCAACTCCCTCATTCTATCCACCAAGAATTTGAACAGGGCCAAGGAATTGCCAAAAAAAGACACAAGTACTTGAGTATCTCAGACGGTGAGGCAGCATCTCTGGAGAACATGGATAGCTGACCCTTCTTCAGAACCTATATTATGCATTCTGGTATCTATCTCTTCACTCTAGCTTTGGTACTTGTAATTGGCTTGGTCGTATTCACGTATAGTAATGTCTGATGTGCAGTATCGCACACAAACAGAATATATTTACTGTACCCCGTTTAATGTCTGAAGAAGGGTGCCGACCCAAAACTTCACCTATCCATGTTCTCCAGGAATCCTGCCAGACCCACTGAGTTACTCCGTCACTTTTTCTCTTTTTCTGCAAACCAGCATCTGCGGTTCCTTGTATCTATGAATGATCGTGCCACGTAGGTGCAGGATGTAATGTGACTGGGTTTGTGAGGTGACTACTCTCACTAGGTATATTAACAACTGCTCTTAACACATGGTGGAAGTTACAGAGACCCCGTCAATCAACCAGCTGAAAACAGGAGGCTGCAGCACAAGTTGCAGAAAGATAATTCAAAAACAGTTTGTGAGCTTTGTCATGGACTGATAATTTTTAAGGCTGTTTATGTCTGGGAATTCTACAGGGCAGGAACACTGATGATTTAGTTTTGAAAGGTTTAGCCGGACTATTTATTTGTTAGCAGCCTGAATCGGAATCCATTTGTAATTGTTCAAGCCATTTGGTGGGTCACCGATACTATATTTCGTTTAGTTTCGTTTTGTTTAGTGATACAGTGGAGAACCAGGCCCTTCGACCCACCGAGTGTACGATGACAAATGATCCCCGCACACTAACACTATCCTACACACACTAGGGACAATTTGCAATTATACCTGGTCGGCATGGATTTGGTGGGCCGAAGGGCCTATTCCATGCTGTACCTCAAAAGTATTGTCTAATTTTACCTAACAATTACCTAACAGTTCTCTGAACTGCCTGCAATGCGTTTATCTCCTTGCATTGAAGTTGTCTGAAACTGCAGAAAGAGGGTGCAAAATGGTCTTTACAAGGGGAAATTCTTTCCACTTACTGACGGGAATTGGCCATAAATGTGACATACCAGCAATGTCCATGAAAACAAATCTAAACAGAGGCCTGGAGCCAGAGCTGAAACCGGTACTCTGCTGATTAAATGATTCACCAAATTCATAGCTCTATTTTGAGAGAAATATTTCAGATGAAACTGGGGATAGAAGGAGAGGAATGGGCGTAGGTGGCGCAGTGGTAGAGTTGCTGCCTTACAGTGCCAGAGACCCGGGTTCGATCGTGACTACGAGCGCTGTCTGTGTGGAGCTTGCATGCTCTCCCTGTGGCTGCGTGGGCTTTCTGTGGGTGCTCCAGGTTCCTCCCACACTCCAAAGACGTACAGGTTTGTAGGTTAATTGGCTGAGGTAAAATTGTAAATTGTTCGTAGTGTGTAGGATAGTGCTAGTGTAGGGGGATAATCGTTGCTAGGCCCAGACTTGACGGGCTGAAGGGCCTGCTTCCACACTGTATCACTAAAGTCTAATGTTAAGATGCCCTTAAACTTTATACAGTTAACAAACAAGCTGAGTCGTTAAACCCACAGGACTTGCACAGCATGGATATGCCTTATCAGTCCTCATTTGCTGATCCATGCCATTAACTGGCCACAATAACTAGCTACCTTCACATATAAAACACCCGAATGCAAGGAAGGCTGTGGAGGCCAAGTCAGTGGCCATTTTTAAGGTGGAGATAGATAGATTCCCCGCCACAGATATAGATATGGAATTCCCTGCCACAGAGGGCAGTGGAGGACAAATCACTGGATGGATTTAAGAGAGAGTTAGATAGAGCTCTAGGGGCTAGTGGAATCAAGGGATATGGGGAGAAGGCAGGCACGGGTTATTGATAGGGGACGATCAGCCATGATCACAATGAATGGCAGTGCTGGCTCGAAGGGCCGAATGGCCTCCACCTGCACCTGTTTTCTATGTTTCTTTGTTTCTATTCTCGATTAGTACAGGTGTCAGGGGTTATTGGGGAGAAGGCAGGAGAATAGGGTTAGGAGGGAGAGATAGAGCAACCATGATTGAATGGTTGGGTAGACTTGATGGGCTGAGTGGTCTAATTCTGCTCCTATCACTTATGAACGTGTGACCTTGTGAAATAAAAACTGAGAGAGTTGGAAATATCCAGCAGGGTGATCAGCATCTGTGGGGGTGAGAACAAGGGAGAACGTTTCAGATTAAACAGGGGAGAAAGTAAAAGCAGGCACGCTTTATGTGGCGAGGCTGGATGGGTGGTGAGCTTGGCGTCCGTAGTGGGAAATGCCTCCGACTGCTTCTCAACCCCAAACGAGTAGGTTGAAGAATAATGGGAGCCCTCTCCTGGCAACTGTTACCTTGTGTTTCATGGGACCTTCAGCAACCTATATTCATAACCCAAGCTAAATTGCTGGTCACTGTATGTATGTAACTGTCACTGTATGTCATGTTGTTACTTGTGGATGGAGCGCCAAGGCAAATTCCTTGTATGTGAATACTTGGCCAATAAACCTACATACTTACTTACTAAATAAAGTGGGACATGATGGAGCCCTCGGTCAACTACTGTCTGTCCAAACTAATACTATCTGATCACACATCAGATCCCAAATTTCCCACACAAACATCGTACTCTAAACCGTAACTGCCCAGCAAAATAACGCCAAAGGTTGTAAAACACGCTAGGACTTCCTGAGGTTGAGAAAGGTGTAAGTAAATGTAAGTCTTTATTTTCCACTCACGTAATATTTCTGCAGCATTCTGTCCATGTTTCTGCTACTGCGGAGGAGTTTTATTATAAATTTTTCTCAGTGCAGCCCTGTTGCACGTATCACTTACAACTATTGGTTTCAAAGAGCTGCTTATAAATCATTGCTGCGAAAGAAAAATATTTTGTTGAAATCATTAGCAATTTAAACAAGACCGTACACTTCATAAATCTTCATATTGTTCACTCGGGCACCAGGAAAGAAACGCTATCCTTCATTGGAGCTGTGTTTCCTCGCATGGCAATGGAGCCCACTTTATTTAACTTGGGCTATGAATACGGGTTACTGAGGTTACTGTGAAACACAAGGTAACACTCGACCATTTCGATGGTTGAAAAGGAACAGTTTTTGGAATCCTCCCAGACACTTTGGGATTTCATGTTTCAGAGCATCGCGGTGATTTATGGCAACACAAATGCCAATTTTGTTTGAATTGATTACAATGCTCAAGTTTTACCATTACTCATCTTGCATAGCAAATCATGCCAGTGCTTTTAACTTGATTTCTTTCAGATTTGTGAATTGATTGCCTTGTTGTCAGAAATGTAATTATTTGCCAGGCACCTGTCAGCCGCGTGTTTCTCAGTGTCTCTTCATTAGCCTTTCTGAGTTTAGCTCTCTGTCTATCTCTGTCGATCTCTCTCCCTCTCTCTCACTTACCCCCTCTCTCTCCCCCTCTTTCTCCCCGTTTTCTCCCTCTCTCTCTCTCTCCCTCCCCCCCTCTATCTGTGTGTCTCTCTCTGTCTCTGTCTCTTGCTTTCCCCTTCTCTCTCTCTCCCCTTTATTTCTTTCTCTTTCTCTCTAACCCTCTCTCTCCCTCTCCCCCTCTCCCCCCCCTCTCTCTCTTTCTCTCTCTCTCTCTCTCTCTCTCTGCCTCTTGCTTTCCCCTTTCTCATTCTCTCTCTCTCTCTCTCCCCTTACACTCTCTCTTTCTCTACTCCCCCCTCTCCCTCTCCCTCCCTCTCCCTCCCTCTCCCCCTCTCTCTCCGTGTATCTTTCTGCTACTGCCTCTTGCTTTCCCCTCTCTCTCTCTCCCCCCCTCTCTTCCTCCCTCTCTCTCTGTCTCTCTCTGCCTCTTGCTTTCCCCTTTCTCGTTCTCTCTCTCTCTCTCTCCCCTTACACTCTCTCTCTCTCTACACTCCCCTCTCTCCCTCTCTCTCCCTCTCCCCCTCTCCATGTATCTCTCTGCCACTGCCTCTTGCTTTCCCCTCTCTCTCTCTCTCCCCCCTCTCTCCCTCCCTCTCTCTCTGTCTCTCTCTGCCTCTTGCTTTCCCCTTTCTCGTTCTCTCTCTCTCTCTCCCCTTACACTCTCTCTCTCTCTACATTCCCCTCTCTCCCTCTCTCTCCCTCTCCCCCTCTCCATGTATCTCTCTGCCACTGCCTCTTGCTTTCCCCTCTCTCTCTCTCCCCCCCCTCTCTCCCTCCCTCTCTCTCTGTCTCTCTCTGCCTCTTGCTTTCCCCTTTCTCGTTTTATCTCTCTCTCTCTCTTTCTCTCCCCTCCCCTCTCCCCCCCTCCCCTTCCCTCTCTCTGTCTCTCTCTCTCTTCACACTAACACCCAGGCAACTGCGTGGCCATCTCCACAAACCTGCAGTGCGTTTTTGAGTTGGCTTGTACCCGGTTACCAGAGGCCAGTCCAACCGAGTGGATAAAGCGATTCTATTGCAAACACTCACACCAGCTGGCAGACTGGCTCGGTGAATGAAAAAAAGCTTTGTGGAGATCCAAGGACCCGCTGTGATCTTACAAAACACACCAGTATGACAAGGAGCTGGGAAAGCAAGCGTCCTCGCACACAGGGCCTGGTTTCTTTGCCAGTTTACATAGGCAACATTAAAATCTGCCAAAATCACATCCACGAGACAGCGCTCGGTAGCAATCTCCACAAGACTGGCTGCAAGGTTCAATATGGGCTTCTGCTGTGGTTCACAGCAGGTGATTCAAACATCCGGAAACCATTACAGGTGTCTGCTGTCTTCTTCCTCCTCTTCTTCTTCTACCCAGGAAGTCCCTCAGGGTCGAGCAGTAACTAGCTGACAGTCTGGTTTTGTGGGTTTTGAAGCTGATGAAGCCCATTTAGGGATGCATTAGATGGGACAGGAGGTGGATAGGGGTGAAAGAGTGGACAGTTTGCAACGTGGTGAAGCACTTCTGGCATTTCTGCCCGTTCTATGTGGAATAGCACCATTTTGCACTATTTCTGCCCACTCTCCAGCAGTTTGTGTAAACCAGCATCCGCAGTTCCTTGCTTCTGCCGTTATTCGATGTATGAAAGATACAGCATGGAAACAGACCCTTCGGCCCACGATGACCATCGCTCGCCCGTTCACACTAGTTCTACATTAATCCACTATTGCACCCACTCCATACACACTAGGGGCGATTTTACAGAGGGCCAATTATCCTACAAACCCGCATGTTGATGGGATATGGGAGGAAACTGGAGTACCTGAAGAAAACCCTTGCAGTTACGAGGAAAACATGAAAATTGCACACAGGCAGCACCCGAGGTCAGGATCGAACCGGGGTCTCTGGCGCTGTGAGGCAGTGGCTCTACCCACTGCACCACTGTTCACATGTGGCTTCTGTGCCGCCCAATGCATGGACTCGAACATTTACCCTGCACGCTCCTCCAAGGATCATTGATTCCCACGAGTCAGTGGATGTTGTATTTTGAATCTTTTCCCCTCTCTCCCTGCCTGGTATTCCTGGCCTGTGACAGAACTTACAAGAGTGTATCTATTTCAGGGGTCTGGCATAAACATGGTAGGACACGACAAAATGAGTGATTTAACTGGTGACTTGTGCAGAGAACCTACAGCCTTTGCCCCATATCAGACAGCAAAGGCTGGCAGTAGTATGATACCTTCACAAGATGTGCAAAGTCATTTTGGCTATTATTCCCCTGCAGTGTCTGACAGTAGTGGACCATGAACTGTTCCCGAGCTGCCTTTCCATTAAACTGTTGCATGGTGACTTGGAGACGTCTCTGAATTTGTGTCGGAATTTACTTTGCAAAAGGGGGCAGTCGGCTTCTGTGACAGGCAGCACAGAGTGGAAGGGGTCGAATGGAATATTTATTGTCACATGTGACAAGGCAAAAATAGCTAAATTGGTATACAAATAATGGCCACCTAAAGCTCTGACAAAGTTACAAAGTATGTCGGCTCCTCCTTTGTTATTCCCCCCCCCCCCCCCCCTACAGCGGTCTCCCACGCTGGGTCCTCCATTGTCCATTGTTCTCACCCCCCAAACTTCCCATCATCCATTGTTCTTCCCCTCTCTCCCCCTCCCTCGTGGAGGTTTCCCCCGCGCCTTCATCCACGGGTCGGCCCACGAGGCTTTATCGCCGCCGCGATGCTTCACCACCGCCGAGGCCCCATCGGCGCCACTGAGGCTTCACACCTACCGCCGAGGCTCCACCACTACTGCCGAGGCTCCTTCACCGCTGCCGAAACTCCACCGAGTGGACCTTAGTGAGAGCAACAGCGTCCCTCTATCGCACCTGCCACCTACCCCTCCTCCAGACGTTAAACCAGCCTCCCCTCCCCACCACACCCTTCCTCCCCACCTCCCCTCTCCCTTCCCCTCCCAATCCCCAGCCTGCCGTTGACAAGACTGAAAAAATGTACCGCCAGCAAGAAAGTGTTTTCATTGCAATTCCCCCAGCAGCAATGCCTGCCTGGCACAGCGGGTTTGCTCCAGTGTAGCTGCATCAAATTTGCCAAAATCTCACATCAAAAGGCTGGATGTGAATTATAACTTTTAATTAAACAACATTGTACGGGCAACAATGACGAGCTTAAATAGGATTGCCACCCTGTAAATAGAGCCGGCCGACAAATCTGGAATGATAAAATATCAGTAAATATAAACCCCTTTGATTGCAATATTCTTTCAGAGTGTTCAGTGACACAGATGATAGATTCATAAACAGTCCCCAGCACGAGCAGTTGGCAGCTTTGTCGCTGTTCAGCAGACTCGGGCAACGCACAATGATCGGCCTATGTGGAAATGTTGCACACCTGGTCTTGCAGCACTTGGAGCCTCGACGCCCTTTAACGTCGACTGCTGCTCACACCTATTGCCAGCTACTCGTGCGCAGAGGAACCCCCTTCTGAAGCAGCAGCGCGTTTCCCAGGTTGTTCATTCAACGCACCATGAATCAGAGTTAAATATTAACAGAAGCCAACGTGAATGGGACCCTTCTCTCATCAGCAGTGCAAAACAACCCATTAGCCAGCATAAATTTCAGGCGTGGCGGCAAGTTGACTTTGGAAAGGACTGGTATTTTTACACCTTTAATAACAAGTCTCAGGACCGAGACACTTGAACTGTGGAATCATCAGAGACAAAAATATTCTATTCTCGCAAGATTTTTTTTTTCTTGTGCTGTTCAACGAATAAACAAACGCTCAACCAATTCCCATCTGGAAACTTGCATGCAGCGTGACCCAAAGACCTCTTATTCAAAAGCTGCCACCCACTTGAAGCCGAAAGCTGGCAGACAACTTGGATCATGAGGGGGATCTGTGCAGATCATACTAGCCGAACCTTGAAGAGTTGAAAGATCTGGGTCCATGGAACAAAGCAATTGGCTCAAACATTTGGTTACATAAGTTCCATTTAGTGCTGCGAGCACCAAAACGATCATTACAAATGTGAATCATTGCGTACATTGAAACGTTCATCGATTTTATCCTTGCCATTAAAAACGTCCCGCGCATTTCAAAGCTGTAGTGTCGCAATGTGTAAATGATGTTGTGTAAATTACGCGCAAATGATGGCCAAGTATGACAGCCCCTTTACCATTTGCACGGAGCCTTTCATCATTCTTAGCTGCTTCTCGGGCGGGATTAAGAGTAAGGACAATGGTCCAAACCCTCAAGAGGCGCAACTGGAGAGAGCGTCTCTGGGGAAATTCTGGAGGTTTGGGCTCCAGTAGACGAGGTTACATCCCGCAACAGAGGCATGACAAAAACAAGAGATGTGCGAGAGATACGACCATTGTTGGTACATTCTCCACGTGACCCGCGTGGGTTTTCTTCAGGAGCTCTGGTATCCGCTCACACTCCAAAGATGTATAGGTTTGTAGTTAATTTTGCTTAGGTAAAAATTGTAAATGTACCCGAGTGTGTAAGGATAGTAATGGTGCATGGGTATCGCTGGTTAGCGTGGACTTGGTGGACTGATGCGTCTGTTTCTACACTGTATCTATAAACTAAACTAAAGGTGGACTGAGCAGTGACAGATGGAATTTAATCCAGACAAGTATGTGGTAATGCATTTTGGGTCATCTACAACTGGCAGGGCATATAAGTGAATGGCAGGGACCTTGGAAGTAAGTAAGTAAGTAAGTTTATTGGCCAAGTATTCACATACAAGGAATTTGCCTTGGTGCTCCGCCCACAAGTAACAACATGACATACAGTGACAGTTACGAATGACTCAAAAAAAACTATACATTAATAATAATAAAACATTAATGATAAAACACCATTGATCAAGCATGTGAACCAATAAAATACCAGATCAAAGGGAGCCTACAGATTTTTGGCTGTTGAGTAAATCAACTACTCGTGGATAAAATCTGTTTTTATGTCTGCTTGTGGCAGCTTTGACAGTCCGGAGTCGCCTTCCAGAGGGAAGTGATTCATAAATTTTGTGGCCAGGGTGAGAGGGGTCAGAGATGATCTTGCCCGCTCGCTTCCTGGCCCTTGCAGTGTACAGTTCATGAATGGAGGGAAGGTTGCAGCCAATAACCTTCTCTGCTGGGGTTACACAAAAAGCTGGAGAAACTCAGCGGGTGCAGCAGCATCTAAGGAGCGAAGGAGATAGGCGACGTTTCGGGTCGAGACCCTTCTTCAGACTGAAGAAGTCTGAAGAAGGGTCTCGACCCGAAACGTCGCCTATCTCCTTCGCTCCTTAGATGCTGCTGCACCCGCTGAGTTTCTCCAGCTTTTTGTGTAACCCTCGATTCTCCAGCATCTGCAGTTCCTTCTTTAAAACCTTCTCTGCTGATCGGACGATTTGCTGCAGCCTCCGGGTGTCGTGCTCGGTGGCTGAGCCAAATCAGACCATGATGGAGAAGGTGAGAACAGACTCTACGATGGCTGTGTAGAATTGGACCATCATTGCCTGTGGCAGATTGTGCTTCCTCAGCTGCCGTAGGAAGTACATCCTCTGTTGTGCCTTTTTGAAGTGTTGTTATATAGAGGGACATTGGAATACAAGGGTACAAGTTCATAGCTCACTGACAATAGTGACTCAGGTGGGTAGGTTAATGAAGAAGGTGTTTAGCTTACAGCTGGAAACTTATTGAATGTAAGAGTTGGGACATCATGTTGTATGTTAGGTTAAGTTGCACTTAGAATATTGTGTGCAGTTCTGATTACCACGTCACAGAAGGGACGTGGGAGCATTAGAAAGAGTGTGTAAGAGATTTGCAAAGATTTTGCTGTGATTGAAGGGCTTTAATTAAAAGGAGATATTGGACAGACTGCGATTGTCCTCAGAGCACCTCAGGAGGCAGAAGGTTGTCCATGAAGAGGTGTACAAAATTATCAGACGGGGGGGGGGGGCATAGATATGGTAGATATTGATAGGGTCACAATCTTTTTCCAATGTTAGGGGAGTCTTAAACTAGAGGACATAGGTTTAAGGTAAGTGGAATCATATTTAAAGGAGATCTAAAGGCATGTCGACAGTGGCGGGTATGTTTGAGGCAGTGATGGAGAGGTACATTCACAGCGTTTAAAAATAATTCGGGCAGGTGCATGGATAGGAAAGTAATGGATGTGGACCAAATGCAAGAAAATGAGAATAGTATAGGTAGCATCACGGTTGGCATTGGTGAGTGGGGCTGAAGGGCCTGTGTCCTTGCTGTGAGAATTTGTGACACTTTGAGTGCTGAGACACATAAGGAAATTGAAGTAGGTGTTGGCTATTTGATCCCCTTATGCTTTCTCCGTGGCCCATTTGAATGAGCAATTCTAGCAATTCACTTTACTTTGGAGGAAGAAATTACTTCTCATCCCCAGCCAACCCCTTATGAGGAGAGATGACCCCTGGTACGAGACGCTTCAGCCTGTGGGAGCTTTATCCCTGCGTTCACCCTGTCTCGCACAATGTATAAATGAACTTTGTACATTGCATTGACACCATCCCTCATTCTTTGAAATTCAATAGAAACCACAGAATAAGCTGCAGAATGAGAGAGGTAAATGCATTAAGCTATTTAAAAATAAGTCTTAGAAAGAGGGTTCTTGATAGTACAGTGATCAGATTCTAAACTATGAACAATAATTTTGCATCAAAACTATTTGGTATCCTTTATCCGTTTTATGGTCACAGTGTCCATGCCGATTGGAACGCTGTCAAGTCCAGTTCTTATACCAAGCCAATTAACCTACAAATTTGTACATCTTTGGTGTGTGTGATGAAACCGAAGATCTCACGCGGTCAACAGGAGAACGGACAAACTAGGACAAATTCCGTCTGGACAGCACCTGTAGTTGGGATCGAACCCTGGTATCTGGCACTGAAAGCACTGCAAAGGGCCTGTCCCACTTGGGCGATATTTGCGCGTCACGCAGATGGCGTGCGAAGATTTTGTACATCCCAAAATCCTCGGGTGCTGCGCATGACCGTGCGTCACTGCCTACGTCGCCGTGCATCATGTGCGTGGCACAAAGTGCACGTTATGCGGCGTGACGTGTAAATGATGTCACGTAAATGCCGCCACCATGCCGCCCAGCCTGGATCACACCGATACACCGATGACAAATATACTTATATTTATATATTCTCATTATGTTATGCGATTTATTTTTATACTACATATTGGAATTGTTGTAATTACAGTTTATATATTTGAACATTTAATCCCCAAAGAGTCGTGTTTGGACTATTGTATTCTTAAAATATATCACATACTAGAATGAGTGGGACCCGTTGGGTCCCCGCATCACACAGGAGGGCTGGTCACCAACGCAATATCCCACTTCTCCACCAATTCCAATATTCCTCGCCAGTGGGGGGGAGGGGGAGGGGGGAGATTTCTGTTGCGCTAGTATGGGTGTTGCGGGCCGAAGGCACTGGTTTCCAGAGGGCTGGTATAGACATTGTGTGCCGAATGGATTCTTGGGCTGGCAGCCAACTGGTGCAATGATTTAAAAAGCCAAGCCAAGGAAAAACAATTTGGCTGCAGCCAACGGACAACCAAAATCCATTTTGTGAACACAAACTCTTTAAAAAGGTGAGGCAAACAATTGAGCTGCAGCCACCCGACAAACAAAATCCATTTTGTGAACACAAACTTTTAAAAAAGGCGAGGCAAACAATTTGGCTGCAGCCACCCGACAACCAAAATCCATTTTGTGAACACAAACTCTTTAAAAAGGTGAGGGAAACAATTTAGCTGCAGCCACCCGACAACCAAAATCCATTTTGTGAACACAAACTCTTTAAAAAGGCGAGGAAAACAATTGGGCTGAAGCCACCCGACAACCAAAATTCATTTTGTGAACACAAACTTTTTAAAAAGACGGTAAACAATTTGGCAGCTGCCACATCAAGGGGTCTCACCGAGGAGTAGACGTCCGTTCAGTGTTATTTACAGCTCAGAGAGCCGTGACTCTCTCACTTCCTTGGTCTGGAAGAGACTGAGTGTGGCATACAGTCCCTCCCCCTTCCCCCCTGCCGCCACCGGGGGCAGCAAAGAGCACAGGGAGAATGGGGAATTAAAAAAAAACATTAATATCTCTGTCATTTTTAATCGATGGGAAAAATCCTCTGGTCCCAGAAGGTGGAGGGGGGCTCTGAGCACGGTGGTCAAAAATGACGGCCGTAGGTGGCGGTGTTCTCTCGGAAATCGCAGCACAGTGGGCCAAAAGCGGTCAAGATCAGACTTTTAGTAATATAGATATGTCGAACAAAAAATAACAGTATCGTTGAACACTGTGTCAATATATACATGTGTGCCTTAGGTAATTGAATTGATTAGTTCCTAAGTAACTGTGACATGAAAGTATGTGAAAAGATCAAATTAAATCAGGTATCTTTATTTATATTTTGTCTTCTCCAATCTCAGGGTTTCTGAAATTATTTCACGGGCAACTAAGTATTTTTGGGGAGTTCTGTAATAATATGTACATGCAACGTAGCAACAAGATGCATTGCAATAACTCACCATCGTCAGTATAGTGATCACTTGTTCGGGAGAGAGTTCCTGGATTTGGACCCAGGATAATGAAGAACCAGAGAGCTAGTCCAAAATTTAATAATGTAGATTTTAGTTTTAGAGATACAGAGCGGAAACAGGCCCTTCGGCCCAACGAGTCCGTACCAACCAGCGATCCCCGCACATTACCACAAGCCTGCACACACTGGGGACAATTTGCACATATCAAGTGTACAAATCAAGCCAATTAACCTCCAAACCTGTAAGTCTTTGGACTGCGGGTGGGAACCAAAGATCTCGGAGAAAACCCACACAGTCACGGGGAGAACATTCAAACTCTGCACAGACAGCACCCATAGTCAGGATCAAACCCGGGTCTCTGGCGCTGCAAGCATTCTGTAGGCAACACCTCCACCGCTGCGCCCTTGTGCCCCAAAAGATCTATGTACTTGTACTCAATGTGCAATCTGTAGGGGGTCCTGCAATTGGTGTGCTTCCATGTACTTGTTCCTTTATCCTTCCTGGCAGAGGAGATCCCACGTTTTGGATCATGTGGGATTAACTGTGGTGTATTTTGCAGATGGGGCATATTTGGAGCCACTGTGGAGGAGATGAATGGTCAGTGATTCTGCCAGATGGGCTAGTTTGGCTTGGATCGTGTTAAGCTTCTTGGGAATTCGTGTTGCTGTACTCTTCCAAGTAAATTGAAGAATCTGCCTTGATTCTAACCAGCACTATGTAGCTGGTGAGAAGAGTTTTATGTGTCAGGCGGTGTCCCACATACTGTGAAGGTCCAGCATCTGTCGTTGCCATGGTGGTGTAATGTTGGTGACCCAATTGGGTTTCTGGCAGTGGTACCTCCAAAGGATATGGATGATGGGGGATATGGTGATGATAATGCCACTGACTACTAAGGGTTGGCGGTTAGGAGATGTCTCATGATGGTCCACTAGTCACTTGCCCAAGCTTGAATGTTGCCTTGGGATGCTTCATTAGAAGAGATGTGGAACTGAAAGTAATGCAATCGTCCGCAAGCATTCCCATGTTGGGTCTTGTGTTGGATGGAATGCCATTAGTGAAGCAACAGAAGATGGTTGCGCTAAGGACACTGCCTTGAAGAACTCCTGGGCTTTCATGGTTGCCTGCCACAGCCGCCTGCCTGTGTAAGGTGTGCCTCCAAACATTGGAGTATCTTCCCTTTGATGCTCACTGACCTAAGTTTTTCCATAAGTTCCTAAGTTCATCAGTGACAGGAACAGAATTAGGCCATTTGGCCCATCACATCTACTCCACCATTCAATCACGGCTGATCTATCTCTCCCTCTTAACCCCATTCTCCTGCATTCTCCCCATAACCCCTGACACCCGTGCTAATCAAGAATCTATCTATGTGTAGGAAGGAACTGAAGATGCTGGTTTACACTGAAGAAAGACACATATTGCTGGAATAACTCAGCGGGCCAGGCAGCATCTCTGGAGACAGAAGAAGGGTCTCGATCCGAAGGGTACCCATTCCTTCTATCCAGAGGAGCTGCCAGTCCTGCCGAGATACTCCAGCATTTTGTGTCTAAGATTCTATCTATCTCAATACCGGGGCTCCTTGCTACCACATTTGGTACAATGATACCTTGTTGTCAGGGACATTCACTCTCGCTTCACTTCTGGAATTCATCTCTCTGGCCCACGTTTGGTATAAGGTTGAGCTGAGCTTTGGAGCAAATTGGCCCTGGCAAAATTCCAATGACACCTTCCATCACCTTGCTGACGATTGAGAGTTGATTGGGGTGCAGTAATTAGCCAGATTGGATTTGCCCTGCTGTTTATGGGCTCGCCAACCTGGGCAACTTTCCACATTGTTGGGTAGATGCCAGTTGTAGCTAATCTGCATCTCTAACCCACACGGTTCCGGCTTATTCCTGTCATAATGCCCTGCCGTTAGCCAAGACTCTCAAATGGCATCATGTGGAGTGACTTAAATTGGCAGCAGACTATATGTATCTATGGAGATGGGGACCTCAGGAGAAAGCTGAGATAGGTCATCTACTTGGCAATTCCTTCAGGTTTTCTAATGATTTCAACCTTTCAATACAACTTGCCAATAAATTGTTAGCCCAGGCAAGGATTAGTGTCAATCATGGGCGGAAATCTTGGGGGGGGGGGGGACGGGGGGGACGGGGGGGACGGGGGGAACCACACTTCCCTCCCATGTTTTGAGAGGTGGGGGACAATCCCCCCGAAATTCGGTGAAAAAAAAATCTATTACAATCTCCGCTTTCGACGCGAGACAGTGGGGGTGTCATTGTTAAGCGTTTGTTAAATGTCTTCATTAACATCGTATTAACACGAAGTGTCACCAATTGTGTTTTGCCCTTCAAGTATTACTGAAGGTATTCACGGATAATTTCTTAAAGCTGCCTGATGCGGATACAATTATAATTTGAACTAATTGGATGTATTGGTGGATGGGAAAGATTTCAATGGGTCAGGTCATTAAGGGCTTCGGTCAAACGGGTTTCCTGGCTGGCTTACAGGTAAGTCCCTCATTCAGGTCACTCACGTTATTTAGTATGTTTTTCCCAACTCCCTCTCTCTCTTTCTCTCTGCCCCCTCCAAGGTTGGTTCTTCTGTTTGCCTTTATTTGCTTCAATTTTATTTGTTGGTGTTAATTATCACATTGTAGCTTTTGAAAGATTCAAGCGGGTATCAGATGCTTTCTAACGGCTGAATCGGCCCATTCGCGGGGCCTTTCATCGCCCGGTGCGGCTTAAAATCAAACTGCTGCATCGAGGTGATCGAGGCGATCGAGGCTCCCGATGTTGAAGCCCCCGTTGGCTGATTTTAAGCCGCGCCGGGTGATGAAAGGCCCCACGAACGAGCCCCACGATTTGGGGTGGACGAAGCTGCTGTTGCTGAAGTTCGGAGTCAGTCACCAACCAGGTCAGCTCCCGATGTTACCATCCACAGGGCCCACGGCTGAAGCCTCCGAAGCCTAGCGCGCGAGTGTGTGTGTGTGTGTGTGTGTGTGTGTGTGTGTGTGTGTGTGTGTGTGTGTGTGTGTGTGTGTGTGTGTGTGTGTGTGTGTGTGTGTGTGTGTGTGTGTGTGTGTGTGTGTGCGCGCGCATGCTCGTGTCCACTAAAAAATTGTGTCCCCCCCATGGTTTGATCGCGATTTCCGCCCCTGGTGTCAATGGTACCTGTTGGTCGGTGCTGTTCAGATGGGCTGCAGGGCATGTTTTTGTGCTGGATCTCTCTATGACACGACTGTATGACCTGATAATAGTCTCCAGTTATGGATGTTCTGCCTTTTGGGGGATGGGGGAGAATTTTGAGAAAAAGCAAATTGAAAGTTGTGAGGACAGGGTTAGAGAAACCAAGTCTGAGTAGAGTTGAATTATTGCCGTACGTACACATCTGGTGAGGTACAGGCATAATGATTAGTAACGGTGTCAGCGATTATGGGGAGAAGGCAGGTGAACGGGGTTGTGAGGGAAAGATGGATCCGCCATGATTGAATGATGGAATAAACTTGAAAGGCTTTGCAACTTTTTGCTGTGACTAAATGTGCTGCTAAGTTTGCCCAGACTTTGGGATGGCATTGAAGTGACTAAAGATCTGAACATTTCAATCAAGGCAGATTAATCCCTTTACCCCCCCCCCCCCCCCAAAAAAAAGCCAAGTTTGTTTCCTTGGCTGCCGTGATGAATTCCGCTTCTGAATGACCAGTGTAAGGTTTACGATCAGGATATACACGGTCCACGGAATCAAATGAGGCATCAGGTTTTCTGGCAGTTGTCTTGTTTGCAGTGTCATTTAAATAGGAGCTTGGTACATTCTTAATTTGGATCTGATTATATATTTTCCAGACTCCCAAGAAAGCTGTGTATTGTATCAGCGGAGCTCATACTGTAGGTAACATTTGGTAAGCATAGTTCAAAGTGAGTGATTTAGTACGGATGTAATTCAAAAGATATTGGCACTGGTGGAAAGGAAGTGCGTGATCTCACTTTTGAATGTATTGCATCTGCAATGAAAAGTTCTTTATTCGGGCGACATTTGTAGGAAGTTGATGAATATTTGTTTGGTTGGTTGAAAGGTTATAATGAATGGCAATCATGGATGTTTATTTTCTACCATGGAACTTTCCAAATGAATTATAAACTTCTGTACAACAAAAAAAAAGGCACCTCTTTCATCATTTCCTGCATAAGGAAACAAGGGTTGAAATCCATGCCGTTGCACAAGTGTTTGACAGGTTCACACCAAATTCCTCCTTGAAAGTTGAAGGGAAGATCACTGGCTTTTAGACAGTGGAGACAAGACCCTCAATCAAATGTGATCAAAGGTGCAATAATGTTTGGAGTCTGATATGACCCGGTGCATTTCTTTCAATGTAGGCTAGAAACATCAGTGCTTCTTACAGATCAGAGCGTAGTGTCCCAAAGGTCCACTCAAGCAAGTTAATACACTGCTGATTTTCCAGTGATTAATCTTAATCACACGAATATTGGATGCACCGTACTCTTGGTGCTGTTTCGGCTCAATGCGCACCAAGTCCTGTTCGTTTCCATTCAACAAACCCTGGCTCTGATTTATGGAGCCTCCCTACAGTTGCCAGCCTTCTCCAGAACAAAATCAAGTCTACGTTGGAGAAATGAACCGAGGCAAGCAGCCTTGTGCAAGCAAAGGCACCGCCACTGGAACCTGGTTGGATGGCAACATACTGGACAAATTCCGCTTCCTCGAGTGAGTCCACTGTTGTCAACTAACCTGGCCCCAGGAGGTGGTTGCTGCATTGTCAGGAGACTGTACAGACTCTTTTCCCTCCAGCCTCTTATCGTCCCAGCCGTCGGATGAGTCTCAGCTTCTGTACATTCCTGATTCCTCCCACGCTCATTTATTGCCTGTGCTTTCTACAGATGCCCCAACCTCTGATCTTCCTCCTCAAATCTACTTTACACTTGCCCAGATACAAGAAACTGCAGATGCTGGCTTCCGAAAAAAAACAGGGCTGGAATAACTCAATGGGTCAGGCAGCATCTCTGGAGAACATGGACACTTTGGGTCAGGAACCTTCTGTCTGAAGAAGGGCCCTAACCCGAAACATCACTTCTCCAGAGATGCTGCCCGACCTGCTGAGCTCCTCCAGCACTTTTATCTTAAGTCGCACCGTAAAGCCAATTAATTTGACCAGACTTTGGGTTATCAGTTTACATGATACTTGTGCTGTGCTGAGTGGAAATTATTGTTGAAACAAAAAATTGCAGACGCTGGTTAATACACAAGAGGTGGCAAAGTGCTGGAGTAACTCAGCGGGTCAGGCAGCATCTGTGGAGAACGTGGATATGTGACATTTTGGGTCGGAACCTTCTGCAGATTGTTTTGCTTAATCTGGAAACTCTCTTTTGAACAACCATTATTTGCAATTGCAGAATCACATTTGTGGATGGTATCTTCATAGTGGAACATCATCACGAATTTCAGCTTATTCACTTATTTTCATGAAGAAATATTGGAGAGGTATGACTTGTTTTCTTCAGGGCATGAGGCTGAGGGGAGGTGATTGGGGATGAAAGTGAGAGGGGTCCACTAGGAATATATAAGGAGGAATCTCGTAGCCTTGACGCAATGTCAAAAACCAAGGGCCGCATGTTTAACATAATTGGTAGAAGACATGAGGCAGAAAGAATGGAGTCTTTGCTTCAGACTTTGGAGATACAGCATGGAAACAGGCCAGTCGGCCCACCGCGTCCGCACCGACCAGCGATCCCCGCACACTAGCACTATCCTGCACACTAGGGACAATTTACACTTTACAGAAACCAATTAACCGACAAACTGGGGTCAAGGAAAGAGCGTTCACGTTGCGGCCCTGTTTCCACCAATCTTTCCACCACCACCCACAAGAAGCTTAAGAAGCGACAAGACAAACATCATTGTATGGCTGACCAACTTCTAATCTTGTGTGTGGACTTGATAAGAAGAAGAACCTGCAAACTTGTACATCTTTTGGAATGTGAAGGGAACCGGGGAAAGCCCACGAGGTGACAGGAAGCATGTGCAAACTCCGCACAGAGTGCACCCGAGGTCCGGATGGAACCCGGATCTCTGGCCCCATAAGGCAGCAACTCTACCACTGTGCCCATCAAGCACTCAACCACAATCATCCTACTCTTCCTCTCTTATCTTAGCCTTCCAAGAACCATGCTGTTTTCCAGCCGCCATAGTCAGGCAATGTACAACAACCAA